>ML275629.1:2500-68520 GCA_005239495.1 Nicotiana undulata
TGTCTATGCCAGGTCTGCCGCGCTTAGAGTGGAGAGGTAGTTTAGATTATGTTCCTAGCAAGGTTATTTTATTTCTAAAGGGTCAACAGATGGTTGAGAAGGGTGTGATGTGTACCTAGCATATGTGAGAGATATCAATGTTGATACTCCTACCGTCGAGTCAGTTCCGGTAGTGAGGGATTATCAAGATATAATCCCGACAGATTTTTGGGGCATGCCGCTTGATAGGGATATCGACTTTGGTTTTGATTTTTTATCGGGCACTCAACCCATCTCTATACCTACAGATCATATGGCCCCACCAGAGTTGAAGGAGCGGAGTTGCTTGATAAAGGTTTCATTCGGCCTAGTGTGTTACCCTAGGGTGCTCTAGTATTGTTTGTAAAGAAGAAGGATGGTTCTATGCGAATATGTATCAATTATAGCCAGTTGAACAAGGTTAGAATGAAGTACAAGTATCCATTGCCACACATTGATGACCTATTTGATCAGCTACAGGGTGCTAGAGTGTTCTCCAAGGTAGACGTTCAAGCTATCATCAGTTGAAGATTCAGGAGCCAGATATCCCGAAGACTCTCTTCAAGACTTGGTATCATCATTACGAGTTCCTTGTGATGTCATTTGGGCTGACCAATGCCCCAGCAAAATTCATGCACTTGATGAACAGTGTATTCCGGCCCTATCTTGACTCATTCGTCATTGTGTTTATTAACGTCATTCTGGTGTACTCCCGGAGCTAGGAGGATCATGAGCAGCACATGAGGACTATGCTTCAGACCTTGATGGAAAAGAAGTTATATGAAATATTTTCAAAGTGTGAATTCTGGCCAGATTTTGTTGCATTTTTGGGTCATGTAGTATCGAGTGAGGGGGTAGATCCAAAGAAGATTAAAGTAGTGTAGAGTTGGACCAGATTGTCTTCAGCTACGGAGATCTAGAATTTTCTTGCTTTGGTGGGGTATTACCATTGATTTGTAAAGGGCTTTTCATCTATTGCATCACCTATGACCAGATTGACCGAGAAGGGTGCTTCGTTCAGGTGGACCGAAGACTGTGAGGAGAGCTTTCAAAAGCTCAAGACTGCTTTGACTACAACTCTTGTGTTGGTCTTGCGTACAGGTTTGGGGGTCTTATAGTGTGTATTGTAATGCATCGTGTATTGGTATCGACGCGGTGTTGATGTAGGACTGTATGGTGATTGCCTACGCATCTAGACAGCTGAAAGTACACGAGAATAACTATCCTCTCCACGACGTTGAGTTATCAACAGGTGTTCATGCCTTGAAGATTTGGCGGCACTATTTGCACGGTGTTCCTTGTGAGATCTACCCAAGTCTCCAAACTCTGCAGTATCTGTTCAAATAGAAGGATCTTAACTTGCGTTAGCGGAGGTGGTTAGAGTTGATTAAGGACTATGATATCACTATTTTATATCATCCCGGGAAGGCTAATGTGGTGGTCGATGCCTTGAGTTGTAGGGAAGAGAGTTTGGGCATTTTAGAGTATCTACCAGCAACGGAGACTCCATTAGCATTGGATGTTTAGGCCTTGGCCAACCAATTTGTTAGATTCGATGTTTCTGAGCCGGGTCGAGTTTTTTCTTGTATGGTTTCTCGGTCTTCTCTTTGTGATCGTATCAGAGAGCGTCAGTCCGACGACCACCATCTATTTGTCCTTAAGGACAAGGTTCAACACGTTGATTCCAAGGAGGTCACTATTAGAGATGACGGTGCATTACAAATACATGGCAGGCTATGTGTGCCCAGTGTAAATGGTTTGCGTGAGTTGATTCTCTAGGAGGCTAACAGTTCGCGGTACTCCATTCCTTCAGATTCCGTAAAGATGTATCAGGACATGAGGCAACTTTATTGATGGAGACGAATGAAGAAGGACATAGTGGAGTTTATAGCTTAGTGCCTAAATTGTGAGCAGGTGAAGTATGAACATCAACGGCTAGGAGGATTGCTTCAAAAGCTAGAGATTCCGTATTGAAAATGGGAGTGGATTACTATGGATTTTGTTCTTGGGCTCCCACAGACTCAGAGGAAGCTCGATGTAGTTAGGGTGATTGAGGATAGGTTGACCAAGTCAACCCAATTTATTCCAATGGTGACTACTTATTCTTTTAAGAAGTTGGCTCGAGTCTATATCTGTGAGATAGTCGGTCTTCATGGCATGTCGGTATCCATCATCTCTGACCATGATACACAGTTTACATCATGGTTCTGGAGAGCCGTACAACATGAGTTATATACTCGAGTTAAGTTGAGCACATCATTTCACCCTCAGACGGACGGGCCATCCGAACGCACTATTTAGATATTGGAGGATATGCTCCGTGCATGTGTGATGGAGTTTGGGGGTTCGTGGGATCAATTTTTCCACTTGCAAAGTTTGTCAACAACAACAACTACCAGTCGAGCATTCATAGGGCTCTTATCAGACTTTGTATGGTAGACATTGTTGGTTTCTAGTGGGTTGGTTTGAGCCGGGTGAGACTAGTCTATTGGGTACAAACTTGGTTCAGGATGCTTTGGAAAAGGTTAAATTGTTTCAGGATCGACTTTGAACATCCCAATCCAGACAGAAGAGTTTTGCGGATCAGATGGTTCGCGACGTTGCATTTACGGTTGGGGAGCGCGTCTTGCTCCGTATTTTGCCCATGATTGGTGTTATGAGGTTCGGGAAGAAGGGAAAATTAAGCCTAGGTATATCGAGCCTTTTGAGATTCTTGAGAGGATTGGAGAGGTGGCCTACAGGCTTGCACTACCATCTAGTGTACAAGTTTTCTGCCGAGCCGTTATTACTATTGCACGAGATATCTACCGTGCCGTTATTACTATTTGCACGAGGTTTCTGTCGCGCCGTTGTGATTATTGATACACATGCGGTGGTATAAGGTCCAAGTGTTTAAAGCATGCGGTGAGATAAGGTGGGATTGATATAGGTGGCTAGTAGGGGAACTACTAGAAGCCATGTAGTGCGATAAGGTGGGCTGAAATGCGGGATGCTATTTCGGGAAAATGATTTCCAGAACGAAATATAAAGGCTCTCGTGGTGATATAAGGAAAGAAGGTTAGTTATTTTTACGATTTGGGACACGAGGCGGTACCTCGGGAGTGCCCTGTTGATCTTCTCTACTTGCTGCATTATGTTTACCTTGAAAATGGTAATTACAATTAAATTTGATTGTGTGGTTCTAAAAATATGTGATTAATTTTAATGCTAGTTGTTAAGCAGTAGAAATCAAAGACAGGCAAACCAGACTGCCTCGAGTCGGGGGTTCCAAGCTGGCCGAGACAGGTCCTCGAGGTCAGTGATGGGCGATTGATGAAGCTATAACAATTTTATGCGCCTCGAAGGAGGCTATTTATGATCAATGATGGATAATAAATAAAGAGCAATCAATGAAATACAATAAATGTAAGCAATAAATCAACAAAGAGACAATAAAGGATGTTCGAGTTAGAGAGAAGAGAATGTTCTTGTTCCTTGTATTGAATATCGTGTGTGCAAAAATGATAAGGGTCCCCTTTATATAGGAGGGGGAGTCCCAACATAGTACATAAGCATTTATAACAAAAGAGAATAACTGGTACATCTATTTAATGGTCCGGTACAAACTTGTACTATTTTGCAGGCGCTTGTCAGCTTCAGTCACATGTTCTCTGGAATTCCGCACCTCTCCGTGACGGGCTCCGATCTTCTCCTCGTCTTGAGGTGAGTCAATCCTTCCGTAAAACCCTTCTAGGAATTCGTCTTAGAGTCGCATCTCGGGTCTGTTTCCAATGTCATAAGAAACCTCAAAATTGGTCATGCCCGATTTTGACCGTATACAGATAGTCCCCGCGTTTCTTGGAATGAAAAGACAAGAAACGATTTGTATTAATTATCCTTTAATACTTCCATTATTGCATCACCTGTGCCATATAAAGTGATTGACATGACAGAGGAGAATCCAAAGGGTCGTGTCCATACACCCACCGAGAAGCCTTTGAATTGATTACGACAATTACTGTCTTTTGGCTTCCTCTAACGTACATGATGGTTCTCTATAAATACTCCCTCCTTTGCCTCTCCCTTTACGCCGCATCCTCTAACTCTCAAAAGACTTCTTCTTACTTCTTTCTTGTGTTCTTTCTCTGACTATATTTCTTTCCCTCTTTCAAAATCTCCAAAAAGAAATGACAAAGACTTCCACCAGTGTTTCCCAAGGCGATAAACCTTCCTCATCTTCGCGTTTGTCTAAGGGGAAGGCAACGGATCCTCCTTATCTTTAGGAATGCATCTTCATAGCATGCGTGATTACCTCCGATTTCAAGATCGACAAACCATCCTCGAGGCTAGGGCGATGTGAGCCCATGTCCCGATATATCATCTTAATATGAGATATCGAGAAGGTGAAAGATGACTGCCGTTGGGGAAATTCGGTGTTGGTAAAGATTCCCTCTCGGGAAGAGGACATAACCACATACGAGGCCGGCTTTCTCAGTGTGTATACCTATTCATTTACCCTTGGGCCGGTGGGACCATCGTCCCCCCAATAGATCTTGTGATCCCCGACTTATGCGAATGGTATCAAGTGACCCTTGGTCAAATACATCCGTCGTTCTGGCGCATTGTTTATATGATCAGGTATTTCATGAGCATGGTCGAGGGAATGCCTTTTACCCTTGAACACTTGGTCAGAATGTATAGCCCCCGACTGTTTTGTGGTGGCCTGATTACGCTTCAACGTCGGGCTTCGAGATCTTTTTTTGCCTGTACTGACGAGGTTAGGGACAGAGGATAGATGAGCCGTTTTGTCTGAGTTAGGACTTTAGATTTGATTCCGGCGGAAAGGACGCCGTTCCCTGAAAAGTGGAACATGAAACGTAAGTGCATATGTTAGTTAGACATCCTTCCTTTTCTATTGGATTAATTGCTCCACGAACTAACTCCTGCCGTTGATGCAGCTACTGCGGTTTACCCTGGTTCGATTAAAGATCTCTCGGGCTGGATTGGCAAGTTAGATTTGGCATGCCGATATGTTGAGCGCGTGTGGCGCGATTTCAGGGGCTCAGTGGGAAGAAAAGAACCATGGTAAGCCCTTAACCTAGTTGTAATTGCATTTCTCTGAAGAGATGTAACTGATTACACCCTCGCATCCGGTGGTCATATTTTGCATTTGTACAAGTCTGGGAGAAGCTTCCGTGATGAGGGAGGCTCCGCTTGAGGAAACGGATACCCCAAACTTTGACAAAGAGAAGAAGAAAAGAAGGAAATCACCTGTTGTGCCTTTGAAATCAAATAAGGCCAAAGTGAAAGAATCCAAGTCTGATTCAACGGCCCTAACTTTCGAAGTTTCTAAGAGTCCTCGAACTGGAGGAGTGGAAAGAAATAATCCCTTGACAGTGCCCGTGGGAGAATAAAACCCGGCCATCCCACATCTATCCGACCCGGTGGCTGTCAAGCCGGAGGCATCTAAATCGGAGCTTGATGCTGTTGCTGCTCCGACCAGAGCTGAGGAGCCCGTTGAAGAAGTATTGGGTAATGTCTCTGAGCTAGGGTCTAACCAGGATGTTCCTCGAGCAGGAGTGCGCCCGATTAGTGGGTTGGAGGAGTCTAGTTCCGAGGTTTCTTGGAGACAAGAGAAGGCCCCGATCGACCCGCCCGGGGTCATTGAAGTGAGCGACTCTCCTCCCGGACCGACTTTACTTTCGGGGCAGTTACAGGATGCCCGAAATAGGGAATCTCCCAATGTAGGGGTATCCACTAAGAACAAAGATGCGTTTGAAGGGCTGTTTGCTACAACCGAAGAAAACCCTGAGCTTACTGCCTCATTCTTTTTCAGTAAACTCGATAGGCTCTGCAAACAGGTAATCTTTCGTAAATTCCGCTCGGTGTCCCGATCTTCGACTTTCTTACTTTGTTTCTTTCATGCTTTCTGGCCAATGTGCTTTACAATCAGACCTTTACCAAGTTACAAGCCGAGTTAACTCACTATGAAGGTGAGTGTAGGAGGCTTACCTCGGGGGCTAACGATCTTAGGTCTCGCTTTGACGAGAAGGAGGAGGAACTCCGTGGCCTCCGGGCTAGTTTTGAGGTGGCGTCAAAAGAGAGGACTTTCCTAGTTGAGCAGGTGATATAATCCCTATCTGTTTTTGTCTTCGTATATGCCCGATTTTTAGTGTTTCGACGCCTTCGGGCTGGTCTTTGCAGATTTAGAGGAAAGATGTTCTGCCGAAGGAGGAGCTCCAAGCCAAAGATACCGAAATTCTCAAACTCAAACGGCACATGAGTGACCTTTAGTGTGGCTATAATTTCCCTCGTTAAAGACTTTTGAAGTTTTTTGTTCATCCGACTCTCCGACGACCTGATTTGAACTTCGATTACGAGTCGTTATGCGACGATAAATGAGCACCTCGGAAGATCTTGCCCTATGGCTGAATTGTTTCGAAGCCTTTTCATTGTTTGGAGCTGACATGAAAATGATCGAAGCTCTTTTGCTTATGCCGAGGGTAGCCTGATTTAACCAGTTTTTTCCGAAGTGATTTCAAAAGATTTGATTTTGCGGCAACGGTCGGGCGTCCCCGAGTCGTGTTAGTCTGGCAGGAGCCTATCGATCAGAGTTGTTATGTTTGGTCGTAGCCTATCGACCGGAGTCGTTGTGTTTGACCGGAGCCTTTAGTCCCCGAGTGAGGTATCCTCGGCGTCTATATTCGAGGGTATGCCTTTTTAGGGGTTTTACAAGTTCGAATATGTAGCATTGGCTTTAAAATTGGGATTGTGCCTTTTGCATGGTCATATGATTTGGACATGCCTTACTTGAGGTCTTACAATTTTGGTCATGCCAGTAGGCCTTACAGTTTTGGTCATGCCCGTAGGCCTTACAGTTTTGATCATGCCCGTAGGGCTCACAGTTTTGAAGCCGCCACACACAGGGCTTTTGGGCTTGAGTTTGCCCACTTGGGGTCTTCTGGCTTCGAGTATTAGTCCCCGAGTGTCTTGGAATGTTTTGGCTCTGGAACCATTTCTTGTGAAGAAATATTCTTTGAAAGCGCAAAGATTTGTATAAAAGATGCCCCTTTGATTACTTGGTACAAGTATACATACTTTCACCGTCGAGAGCTCGATTATTCTATGCAGACACGGTTCATTTGATCGTTTGGCCCGATACATCATTTTCATGTCGAGACTCTCTTTGATGGCTTTCTTCGGTTTTTCCGAGGGGTCGACCTCCTGGGCGGGGATGCCCCCCAATATTCTAGTTTAATTGGAGAGGAGCCTTGAATACTCATTTGATCTCTCCTTGGGTAGCGCATAGATGTTGCCTCGTTAAAAACCTTGACGGTATAATCTTTTTCGGGATAAAATCTGATCAAAGGAAAAGAGTGCAACGCGTGCTCCGAAACCCAGGAGTCTTTTGAAGTTGAAGGATGTTTCGATGTCTTCTATCAGACATCTGCAGAAGCTTAGTTCGGAACATATGAATGAAAATAGGAGCGTGGTCTTACCTTAGCAGTAGTAGCGTTTAAGCACATATATGTTCCAATTGCTCGGGAGCTGCTCGCATTCCATGTTGCCATGTTTATAGGACCCTTTGCCAATTATTCCGATGAAGCGGTACGGTCCTTCCCAGCTCGGGCCTAACTTTCCCTCGTTGGGGTCCCGAGTGTTCAGAGTGATTTCCCTTAAGACTACGTCCCCGAATCCGAAACGTCGGAGGTTCGCTCTCCTATTATAGCATCTTTCGATTCTCTATTTTTGGGCGGCCATTCGGACCAGTGGAGCTTCTTTCTTCTCATCTAATAGTTCGAGGGCTGCAGTAATTGCCTCGTTGTTTGAATTTTTGGTAGCGTGTCTGAATCTGGCACTCAGCTCCCCGACCACGATCGGTATCGAGGCCTCAAATTTATATACCAGAGAGAACGGTGTCTCTCCTGTGCTCGATTTTGGAGTTGTTTGATATGCCCATAGGACCTCAGGAAGCATTTCCCTCCATCTACCTTTTTCATTTTCTAACTTCATTTTCTAGTTTTGAATGATCGTTTTGTTTGTAGACTCGGCCTGGGCGTTTGCGCGGGGATGATAGGGTGTTGACAGGATCCTTTTGATCTCATGGTCCTCGAGGGACTTCGTTCCTTTGGTCCCGATGAACTGCTTTCCACTGTCGCAGGTTATCGGCGGCCTGCGCTTCCACCCATTTTGAGAAATAGTCAGTCATAAATAGAATAAATCTAGCTTTACCTGGTGTCGTTGGTAGGGGTACGACGATGTCCATCCCCAACTTTATGACCATCCACGGTGGTAAGACTGAATGCAGTTGTTCACCAGGTTGGTGAATCATTGGTGTGAATCTTAGGCATTTGTCACGTTTCCGGACGAATTCTTTTGCGGCCTTTTTCATGCCGTCCCAATAGTAACCTGCTCGAATCACCCTTCGGACTAAGGAATTTGCATCGGGTTGATTTCCAGAGGCGCCCCCCTTGTGGATCTCTTGGGGCACATAATCTGTACCTCCCGGGCATACCGCGAGGGGTCTATCAAAGGTCCTTCCGCATAGAGTTCCATTTTCGTCCAGCGAGAAACAAATTTCTTTTGTTCGCAGGACTCTAGAATCTTTTGGGTCTGCGGGTAGCTTCCCATTTCCCAAATAATTGGTGTATTTGTTTCTCCAATCCCATGTCAGGCTGGTGGAGTTAATTTTGGCATGGCCTCCCTCGATCGCTGATTTGGATAGCCGAACGACTGCTCCGGGGAGTACGTCATCTTTTTCGATGGATGATCCAACATTTGCGAGGGCATCGGCCTTGCTATTTTGCTCTCGGGTTGACTCAAGGTAGCGATGCAACGTGACTTGGGTTTTGTCTAAGTACCTTTGCATCCTATCTTCTCGAACCTCGAAGTTCCTATTTACCTGGTTTACTACCAAGAGGGAATCATATTTTTCCTTGATGACTTCGGCCCCTAGGCCTTTGGCAAATTTCATACCTGCAATCATAACCTCATACTCGGCTTCCTTGTTAGTCAAATTTGCGGTTTCTATAGATTGCCTGATCATGCCGCCCATAGGTGGATTTGGAATTATGACAAGCCCAAACCCTTTCACATTCGATGCACCGCCAGCGAACAAGGTCCAAACCCCTAAAGGTGTGCCCGTTTTTAGTAGAGGAGGTTCTTTCTCTACTTCTGGAACTAGGGGAGGCATAAAGTTAGCTACAAAATCCGCTAAAGTCAGCTCGTAATCTCCCGAGTTTGATAGCCCCTTTTCCCAGCTGGACCAATAACTCTAGCTTATGCAATATGCATCGAAGGAGGTACGTTTAAAACGCAAAATGCGATGGCATTAAAAATAAGGGTTTAACTTTCGAGATACACTAATTAATGCAAGGGCTAATTTTTCTAGAAGAGGCTACATGGTTTCGACATCGCCCAAGGTCCGACTCACATGGTAAATAGGGAATTGTGTACCTTGTTCTAAGGACGCGGTACAGTCCTTTTCCCATAAATTTAGGTGCAACCGAGGATGTAGCTTGTTACCGCTACTTGGGCCTTCGCTTATCCTTTGACTCATTTGACGTAGGAGGTGTCGATGTCGGTACCACATCGCGTACTGCAAACATCTCTTGCTGCTCCCCGTATACCGTCTTTATTCCTTCCTTGGTTTGAAACTTCATTATTTGGTGAAGGGTTGATGATACCGCCCTCATGGTGTGTATCCACGGCCTTCCGAGCACGGCACTGTATTTCATGTCTCTGACAATGACATGAAACTTGGTATCTTGGGTTGTGCCGGCCATGCTGACCGGGAGGGTGATCTCCCCTCTCGTTGTCTCGCTCGCCATGTTTAATCCGTTGAGGACTCAAGAGGCGGGCAGGATCTGGTCAAGCAGTTTGAGCTGCTCCACTACCATTGACCTGATTATGTTGGCCGAGCTACTTGGATCCACAAGTACACATTTAATTTGAAACATATTCATAAGGAAAGGAATTACCAGTGCGTCATTGTGAGGCTGAGACAAGGTCTCGAGGTCCTCGTCCCTGAATGTGAGAGCGTCCTGAGGTATGTACTCTCGAGTTCGCTTTTCCATGGAGATGGATCTTTTTTTCGTTTGAAAACGGGCTCCTATAGGATGTCGACCCCTCCCATGATTATGTGGATGACATACTGCGGCTCTTTTGTTTCATTTTTCCTGTTCGCTCCTTCAAGGTGTTTTTCTTCCCTGAATGTGTTTTACCGCTCGGCCGCCGATGAATTCTCGGAGGTATCATTCTCTAACTAGTGGGGTTGCTTCCTCTTGGAGCTTTCATTAATCTTCGGTCCTATGACCGTGCATACCGTGAAATTCGCGCACCAGGTTAGGGTTCCTCTGCGAAGGGTTTGATAGTATGGGCTTTGGCCACCCGATGTCTTTGATTTCACCCATGGCCGCTACGATATCTGAAACACCAATGCTAAAGTTGTATTTGGGCGATAAGGGTACTTTCGCTGGCTCTGTGCGCCTGCTGATCCTAGCTTTGCTCATCAGTCATTGAGGAGTCCGACCTCGATCCGTCCTTCGACCGATTCGGGGTGCTTCTTATGGTGTTTCTTCGACTCTCAACGTAAGGTCAATGTCTTTCCTTACGTGGTCTCGGTTCTCTCTCCGGGAACCTTGATTCTATCCTCTTCACGAGGCCCTCGAGCGTCTCCATAACAACGGGATTTTTTGTTGACCCGCTATTGTCCGACCTCTCTAGTATTCGCTTGATTCGAGGGGCCGTTCCAAGTGTCATTGCACTTGAAATCTTTTGATGGTTTTGTAGCTGATTAATTGCCACTTGTTGTGCCTGGAGCATTTCAAAGATCACGCGGAGGCTGACTCCTCTTTCCCTTTGAGCGAGGGTTCCCCGTGCTTCATGCTGGGCTTCTCGATGTGCGCTTCTATCAGTGTGGCCGTTATTTTCATGTGCATTCATTAAGTCAGACATTTTGACCTGAAATCAAAGATCCTTTGGACAAGAAAAGGTGTGAAGAATAGCTTGCGTTTTTTAGTGAACCAACACAAACAATCACTATTATTTTTATCCCCACGGTGGGCGCCAAATTGTTTACCTTGAAAATAGTAATTACAATTAAACTTAATTGTGTGGTTCTAAAAATACGTGGTTTATTTTAATGCTAGTTGTTAAGAAGTATATGCTAAGTGTGAGTGAAACATATGAGGTAAAAATGATATGAAATCGATGACAGGAAAACCAGACTATCTCGAGTCAGGGGTTCCGAGCTGGCCGAGACATGTCCTCAAGGTCGAGGCTCAAAGTCAATGATGGGAGATCGATGAAGCTGTAACAATTTTATGGGCCTCGAAGGAGGATATCTATGATTAATGATGGATAATAAATGAATAGCAATCAATGAAATACAATAAATGTAAGCAATAAAACAACAAAGAGACAATAGAGGATGTTCGAGCTAGAGAGCAGAGAATGTTCTTGTTCCTTGTATTGAATATCGTGTGTGCAAAAATGATAAGGGTCCCCTTTATAGAGGAGGGGGAGTACCAACATAGTACATAAGAATTTATTGCAAAAGTGAATAAATGGTACAACAATTTAATGGTTCGGTACAGACTTGTACTATTTTGCAGGCGCTTGTCAGCTTCAGTCACATGTTCTCGAGAACCCCGCACCTTTCCGAGCCAGGCTCCGAACTTCTCCTCGTATCGAGGTGCGTCAGTCTTTTGGTACCACCTTTCGAGGAATTCGTCCCGGAGTCGCACCTCGAGTCTGTTTCCGATGTCATAAGAAACCTCAAAATCGGTCATGCCCGATTTTGACCGTATACACATTGTTTGGTCGCTGTTTCATTAACATGTAAAATACTTGTTTTCCTTTCATGTTGTGTTAACCTCCTTAATTTTGTGTTATCATTTTTCCATAAATTCTTTATCGCTTAACTTCTCTGTCATTTTCATTATATCATTTATATCTCCTTCCTTGTTTCTTATTATCTCTAGTAGAGCCTTGACCTGACCTCGTCACTACTCTATCGAGGTTAGGCTTGGCACGTACTGGGTACCATTGTGGTGTACTCATACTATGCTTCTGCACATATTTTTGTGCAGATCGAGGTACATCTTGTCAGCCTCGATATTAGCGTGTTGAGTTTCTTGCTTTGGAGACTTCAAGGTACACCTTCCCATGTCCGCAAGCCTCGGAGTCCCCTACTATCCTATTGTTTTCTTATTTATTACATCTTTATAGACAGTGATGTATAAGAGTGTTCAGTATTATACTTAGAGCTTGTGACTTATATTTACACCGGATTTTGGGAGATATACATGTTGAGTTGCAGATTTTATTCATATAGTTATTTATGTATTTGAGATTTAAATAATTATTTAGTTATTTTGCATGTTTGTTAGGCTTACCTACTCTTAGAGACTAGGTGCTGTCACGACATCCTACGGAGGGGATTTGGGTTCGTGACAAGTTCGTATCAAGGCTCTAGGTTCATAGGTATTGTGAGTCAAAAGCAGGTTTAGTAGAGTCTCGCGGATCGGTACGGAGACGCCTGAACTTATCTTCGGGAGGCTATGGAACTGCTAGGAAAACCTTCACTTCTTTGAGTTCTTATCGTGCGAAATCTTTGACTTTGGATCCTAAATTTTTGTCATTATATTCTCTCACACATGGTGAGGACATACAACTGGATCAGATGACCAACTCTCGTCTAGTTTTTGAGAATGTTCGGCACTCTGGTTCAGGCAGGGTTTTTACCACTTACTCCTGCCACATCTCAGGCCGGGGGAGGAGTACAAACTCCCGCCGCCCGTACCCAGAGCAATGGGTCTAGATTGACAATGTCCTGGAGGTCATACTAGTGCAGCTAGTAGCTCTAGTTAATCCCGAGTTAGGGCACCAGTTTCTGAGGGGGAGCAACTCAGGCTCGATAGGTACAAGAAGTACCACCCTCCTACTTTTAGTGGCTTGGCGTCAGAGGATGCCCATGATTTTTTTGAGCAGTGCCACCGTATCCTCCGTACTATGGGTATTGTGGAGTCTAGTGGGGTTTCTTTCACCACGTTCCAACTGAAGGGAGCGACTTATCAATGGTGGCGAGCATATGAGTTGGGTAGTCCATCCGAGGCAGATTCTCTCACTTGAACTCAGTTCTCAAATATGTTATTGAGGGAGTATGTTCCCTAGAGTCTCTAAGATGCATGGGGCATAGATTTTGAGTAGTTGCGTCAAGGTTCATTGACCATGTCAGAGGATGCGGTCCGATTCAGAGATTTGGCCAAGCATGCACCAACGTGGTTGCTACTATTAGAGAGCTAGTCTGTCGATTTATTGATAGGCTCAACCCTAGTATTAGATTTAGCACGGCTCGAGAGTTGGAGATAGACATTGCATACCAGTAGATAGTCGGGATTGCTTGGATATTGGAGGGTATGTTGAATCGGGAGATTTAGGAGAGGGAGGCTAAGAGGTCTCGATATTCTAGCACCTATAGTGGTCCCGTTCCCCAGTTGCAACTCGTCATGGTAGGGGCTATTTGAGTCGCCCTGTTCATTCAACACTTCCAGCTTCCAGCGGTATCCCGGCCACCCCTAGGCCTCAGACTCCCTATTATGCACCGCTATTGTCTAGTGCACCTCCCGCACAGGGTGCTTTCAGCAGTCAGTCCAACCGATCAGGCCCGAGCCAGCCATAGCAGTCACATCCTCCGAGAGCCTGTTTTCGGTGTGGTGACACGCGTCATATCGTGAGGGATTGCCCCAAACTCAGGAGGGGTGCACCTCCACAGACTACTTAGGCTCCGCGTGCTCTACTGAGCCCTCAGGCCATGGTTACAACACCAGTTACCACTCCACCTCTACAACCAGCTCGAGGTGGAGGTCGAGCGGGTAAAGGCCACCCTAGAGGGGGAGGCAAGGCCATATATTATGCTCTTCCTGCTAAGAAGAAGGTAGTTGCATCCGACTCTGTCATCACAGGTATTGCTCTGGTCTGTCATAGAGATGCGTCAGTCTTATTTGATCAAGGCTCCACTTATTCCTACATGTCATCTTATTTTGCCTCATATTTGGGTGTATCCCGTGATTCTTTGAGTTCTCATGTATATTTGTCTACACCTGTAGGAGTTTCTATTGTTCTGGACCGTGGGTATTATTCTTGTTTAGTTATTCTTGGTAGTTCGAGACTAGAGCCGATCTATAGTTGCTTAGTATGGTTGATTTTGATATTATTTTGGGCATGAACTGGTTATCTCCCTATCATGTTATCCTTGATTTACACGGCAATATGCTGACGTAGGTTATGCCAGGTCTGAACGGTTAGATGGAGAGGTACTTTAGATTATGTTCCTAACAGGTTTATTCCATTTCTAAAGGCTCACTAGATGGTTGAAAAGGGGTGTGATGCGTACGTAGCATATATGAGAAATGTCAGTGTTGATACTCCTACCATCAAGTCAGTTTTGGTAGTGATGGATTATCCAAATGTATTCCCAGCAGATTTTTCGGGCATGGAGCCCAACAGAGATATCGACTCTGGTATTGATTTGTTATCGAGCACTCAGTCCATATCTATTCCTCCATATTGTATGGCCCCACGAGAGTTAAAGATGTTAAAGGAGTAGTTGTAGGAGTTGCTTGATAAGGGCTTCATTCGGCCCAATGTGTCGCCTTAGGGTGCTCCGGTCTTGTTTGTAAAGAAAAAGGATGGTCCTATGTGCATGTGTATCGATTATCGACCATTGAACAAGGTTACACTGTAGAACCGATATCTCTTGCCACGATTGATGACCTATTAGATCAACTACAGGGTGCTAGAGTGTTCTCCAAGATTGATTTACATTTAGGCTATCATTAGTTGAAGATTCGGGAGCTAGATATCCCGAAGACTACCTTCAGGACTCGATATAGTCATTACGAGTTCCTTGGGATGTCATTTGGGCTGACCAACGCCCCAACAACATTCATGCACTTGATGAATAATGTATTCCAGCTCTATCTTTACTCATTTGTAATTGTGTTTATTGACGACATTTTGGTGTACTCCCAGAGCCGGGAGGATCATCAGTAGCACCTAAGGACTGTGCTTCAGACATGTAGAGAAAAGAAGTTATAAGCAAAATTTTCAAAGTGTGAATTCTGGCTATATTCGTTTCCATTTTTGGTTCATGTAGTATCGAGTAAAGAGGTAGATCCAAAAAAGATTGAAGTAGTGCAGAGTTAGCCCATACCGTCTTCAACTACGTAGATTCAGAGTTTTCTTTGTTTGGTGGGGTATTCTCGTCCATTAGTGGAGGGCTTCTCATGTATTGCAGTACATATGACCAGATTGACCTAGAAGGGTGCTCCGTGTAGGGGGATCGAGGAGTGTGAGGAGAGCTTTCAAAAGCTTAAGACTTCTTTGACTATAACCCAGTGTTGGTATTGCCGATAGGTTTCGGGTCTTATAATGTGTCGTATATTGGTCTTGGCGTGGTGTTGATGCAGGATAGTAGGGTGATTGCCTACACATCTAGACACCTGAAGGTACACAAGAAGATTTATCCTCTCCACGACCTTGAGTTAGCAGCTATTGTTCATTCCTTGAAGATTTGGAAGCACTATTTGTACGGTGTTCCTTGTGAGATCTACACCAATCACCGGATTCTACAACATCTGTTCAAATAGAAGGATCATAATTTGCGTCAGCGCATGTGGTTAAAGTTGCTTAAGGATATGACATCACCATTTTATATCATCCCAGGAAGCCCAATGTGGTGGTCGATGCCTTGAGTGTAGGGCAGAGAGTTTGGGCAGTTTAGCGTATCTACCAGCAGCGGAGAGGCCATTAACATTGTATATTCAGGCCTTGGCCAACCAGTTTGTTAGATTAGATGTTTTTGAGGCTAGTCGAGTTTTGGCTTGTGTGGGTTCTTAGTCCTTTCTTCATGATCGTATCAGAGAGCACCTTTTGAGATTCTTTAGAGGATTGAAAGGTGGCTTAAAAGCTTGTAGTACTGCCTAGTCTAGCTGCAGTTCATCCAGTGTTCCATGTTTCTATGCTCTGGAAGTATCACGATGATTCGTCGCATGTGTTAGACTTCAGCTCTGTCCAGTTGGACAAGGATTTGTCTTATATCAAGGAATCGATGGCCATTTTGGATAGGCATGTTCGAAAGTTGAGGTCGAAGAACATTGCTTCAGTTAGGGTCCAGTGGAGGGGTCAGCCAGTTGAGGAGGCGACTTGGGAGACTGAGCATGATATGCGTAGCCGTTATCCTCATCTTTTCACCACTTTAGGTATGTCGCTATACTCGTTCAAGGACGAACATTTGTTTAGGTATGTATCTATACTTGTTCAATCCCCTATTTATTGCCTTCTTTGTGTTATACCGTGGTTACGTGACTTGCCATGATGTTTGGTTTGGTTTCAGATGAGTTTGGGAGTAAAATGGGACTCATGCTCCCTAAAATGAAAGTTTAAGTCGTTGAAATTGACCGTAGTTGGACTTGTTTAAAGACGACACCAAAATAGAGTTTTAACGATTCCAATAGCTCCATATGGTGATTTTGGTCTTAGGATCATGTCTGGACGTTGATTTGGAGGTCCGTAGGTTGTTTCAACATTAATTGGCGAAAGTTGGAAAGTTGAAAGATTTTTGAAAATTTGACCGTGAGTGGACTTTTTCATATCAGGATCGGATCCAGATTACTGAAATTTTAATAGGTCCATAATGTTATGTAGGACTTATGTGAAAAATTTAGGATTAATCGGAGTTGTTTTGGTAGGAATCGCCATTACTTTCAGAATTCAGAAGTTCATAATTTTTAGGCTTGAATCGATGTACGATTCATGGTTTTAGTGTTGTTTGATGTGATATGATGCTTCGAGCGTGTTCGTAGGATGTTTTAGGACTTGTTGGTATGCTTGGTTGAGGTCCTAGGGGCCTCGGGGGTGATTCAAACCATGTTCGACGCATTTTGGATCACTGAAGAATAGCTTAAGTTGCTGGTTTTTCTCAGATCTGGTTTCCTTCAATGCGATTGCGAGGTTTGGCACGCGATTGTGAAGGGATTTTTGGTGGACTTATGGTTTTACTTTACGCGTTTGCATAGAGGGAGACGCGATCGCGGAAGGTTGGTTCCTAGTGCGTCGCGAATGTGTGGTGAGGGGTCTCATTCGTGTAGAGGAGTTTAGGGGCAGCTGGTCAATGCACTTGTTCACTATGATCACGTGAGGGTAACTGCGATTCCGTAGCTTCATTAAATCAGTGCTCTACGATCGTATGAAGTATATTGTGTTCGCGTATAAGCTTTCTAAGTTGTTGGTAATTTTGTTCTTTGCGATCACATAGTGTAAATAACTGGGTAGCAGACTTAATTTTCAAAATCGAAGGTTTATTTCATATTACACAATTTGGACTTAGAGAGATCTGTTTAAGGCGAATTTACGAGGGATTTTCAGAGGGATTGTTTGGGTAAGAGGTCTTAACTCATTTTTTTTATTGAATTCTGCTAATCTATCTTTGATTTCATCATTATTGCTTTTGTTAATTTTTTACTCAGATTTTTTATTTCCTTTTTTTGACGCTAGTGGTGTATTTCTTGCAAAACAAGTGCGCCTTTCTTCCTTTCATTGGTTCCACTCGAAATCCGCCCAAGTTCCCTCATGTAACAACCCCATCATTCATTTTTGAGTATTTTTGGCTCGATCCCATATTTGTTGCATTCTCTATGTTATACAATAGCTACATGACTTGCCGGGATGTTTGGTTTTGGTTTCGGGTGAGTTTCAGAGTGAAATGGGACACATAGTTTCAAAAATGGAAGTTTAAGTCGTAGAAGTCAGTCGTCATTGGACTTGCATGAATAAGACGCCGGAATGGAGTTTTGACAGTTCTAATAGCTCTGTATAATGATTTTTGTCTTAGGAGCGTGTACGAACATTGATTTCGAGGTCCGTAGGTCGTTTCGGGGTTAACTAGTGAAAGTTGGAAGAATTTGGAAAGTTTGACCGGGAGTAGACTTTTTGATATCGGGGTCGGATACTGATTCCGGAAGTTTGAATAGGTCTGTATTTTCATTTTGGACTTGTGTGCAAAATGTGGGGTTAATTAGAGCTATTTTGGTATGAATCACCGTTGGTTTCTGAATTCGGAAGTTCATAAGTTCTTAGGCATGAAGCGATACGCGATTTGTGATTATAGTATTGCTTGATGTGATTTGATGCTTCAAGCATGTTTGTAGGAGGATTTAGGACTTGTTGGTATTATTGGTTGAGGTCCCGAATGCCTCGGGGTTATTCGGACCATGTTCGACGCATTTCAAATCATTGAAGAATAGCTGAAGTTGCTTGTTTTTCTTAGGTCCGGTTTCCTTCTAAGCGATCGCAAGGTTAATCACGCGATTGCGAAGGGATTTTTGGTGGACTGATGGTTTTACTCTACGCGTTCACATAGACATAGACGCGATCGCAGAATGTTGGTTCCAAGTGCATCGGGAACGCGTGGTGAGGGGTCGCGTTCGTGTAGAGGATTTTGGGGGCAGCTGGTCCATGCTCTTGTTCATTGCGATCGCGTGAGGGTAACTGCTATCCTGTTGCTTTGTTAATGCAGTGCTCCACGACCGAATGGAGTATATCGCGTTCGTGTATAAGCTTTTTGAGCTATTGGTAATTTTTCTCGTGGTGATTGCGAAGGAATTTCGGCGATCGCGTAGTGTAATAACTGGGCAGCAAACTTAAGTTTCAAAATCGAGGGTTTATTTCATATTACACAATTTGGACTTAGAGAGTTTGGTCTAAGGCGGATTTTCGAGGGATTTTTAGGCAAAAGTTTGAGGGATTTGGTATCAGATTTGTCTAATTCTTGTATGGTTCGACTCGATATCAAATGGGTGTTCTTTGGATTTTATGATTTTGGCCGGGTTCTGAGATGGGGGCCCGAGTTGACTTTTTGGGGCGGTTTTTGCTTCTTTGCTAAAATCCGTTATTTCATTATTTAAATTAGTTTCCTATTTAAATGGCTTTGGCTAGATTCGAGCCATTCGGAGTCGGAAAATTGAGCGGAAGGTCTTCTAATTGATTGACTTAGCGTGATTTGAGGCAAGTTACTTTTCTAAACATGTGTGGCGGAAATTTCCCTTAGGATTTGGTATTGTTGTGATAATTGTGGTATGTGGTGTCCATGTACGCAAGGTGACGAGTGCGTACACGGGCTAAATGTTTAAATTTCGATTTTAGCTATGCAGTTTTCTTTTCATGCTTTTATTGTCTTACTTTAGCATGTTATAGTCATCATGTTTAGCCTAATTTCACATGTCTACCTATCTTATCTTTTATTTGCAAGTTGTACTACATGTTTAGTTGAGTTACTTGCTTTCTTAATTTCGTATTCATTATTTAACTGTGGGATTCTCTACTTGAAATTTACTATTCTTGAAATATATTACTGTTGAGTTTGGTGTTGAGTTGCAAAGGCCATAGTTTCTATTGAGGGAAGGTGTAAGTTGTGAAATATTGCTTTATTTAGTTTTTATGTCTTGGCATTGTGTTATTGTTGAGGTGATTGTTTGGTTGTGTGCATGAAATTTCTATCGTGCGGTTATTACTATTTGCACGAGGTTTCTTCCATGCCATTGTCATTATTGATACGCATGCGGTGGTATAAGGTCTCGGTGTTGAAACGCATGCGGTGAGATAAGGTGGTCTTGATACAGGTTGCTAGTAGGGGAACTACTAGAAGCCATGCGGTGTGCGATAAGGGGTGCTGAAATGCAGGATACTATTTTCGAAAAATGATTTTCAAAACAAAATATAAAGGCTCTCACGGTGATATAAGGAAAGACTGTGAGTTACTTTTATGATTTGGGACTACAAGGCGGTACCTCGGGAGTGCCCTGTTGATCTTCTCTACTTGCTACATTGTTTGGTTGTTGTTACATTAACATGTAAAATCGTTGTTTTCCTTTCATGTTGTGTTAACTTCCTTAATTTTGTATTGTTACTTTTCCGTAAATTCTTTATCATTTCACTTTGTTGTTTCTTATTATCTCAAGTAGGGCATTGACGTGACCTCTTCACTACTCTACCGATGTTAGGCTTGGCACTTACCGGGTACCGTTGTGCTGTACTCACACTACGCTTCTGCACATATTTTTGAGCAGTTCCAGGTACATCCTATCAGCCTCAGTATTAGCGTGTTGAGTTGCTTGCTTTAGAGACTTCAAGGTACGCTTTCCCGGGTCCGCATGCCTTGGAGTCCCATTCTATCCTATTGTTTTCTTATTTCTTTACATCTTTATAGACAATGATGTATAAGAGTGTTCAGTACTGTACCTAGAGCTTGTGACATGTATTTACACCGGGTTTTGGGAGATGTACACTTTTATTCATATAGTTATTGACATTTTTGAAATTTAAATAATTATTTATTTATTTTGTTTGTTTGTTAGGCTTACATAGTCTAAGAGACTAGGTGCCATCACGACAGCCTACAGAGGGGATTTGGGGTCGTGACACCTACTTACTTCTTCTAGCGCTTATTTTACAAGTTATGTGCTTTAAGAGGTAAAATGATAAAAATAATGTTGATTAAGAATAAAAAAGGGTATAGGCTTGTACTATGGGTGCCGAGAAAAAAGTTTACAGGCTCAACATGACTAACTGTATGACCCTGCCGGCCGTTTGGAGTATTTTAGCCTATATCCCTTATTTATGTATTCCACTATGTTGTATTGTGGTGATGTAACTTGCCGGGGTGTTTGGTTTTGGTTTCCGGTGAGTTTCGGAGTGAAATGGGACACATAGTCCCTAAGTTGGAGTCTTAAGTTGTTAGAGTTGGCCATAGTTTGACTTCTATGTTGACAACTCCGGAATGGAATTTTGACGGTTCCAATAGCTCTGTATGGTGATTTTAGACTTAGGAGCGTGTCTGGATGTTGATTTTGAGATCTGTAGGTTGTTTCGACGTGAATTGGCAGAATTTTGAATGTTAAAAGTTTGGAAGATTTTGAAAGTTTGACCGAGTGTTCACTTAGTTGATATCGGGGTCGGATCCCGATTCCGAAAGTTGGAATAGGTTGGGAATGTCAATTATGACTTGTGTGTGAAATTTGAAGTCAACCGGAGTTGTTTTGGTATGAATCAGCCTTAGTTTTGGAATTCAGAAGTTCATAAGTTATTTCGATTTAAGTCGATGCATGATTGATGATTCTAGTGTTGTTTGATGTGATTTGATACTTCGAGCGTGTTCGTATGATGTTTTAGGACTTTTTGTAATTTTTGGTTGAGGTCCCGGGGACCTCAGGTGCAATTCGGATCATGTTCGGCGCATTTCGGAACCTTAAGGATTGGTGAAGTTCTGGTATTTCTATAAGTTTGGTTTCCTTCTACCCATTCGCGAAGGTTTTCCTGCGTTCGCTAGAGTCTTCAGGGGTTACTGGAGATTCACCACCCTTCACGTTCACGAAGTGGGTCACGCGGTCGTGAAGGGTCAGTGGGTTTGTGCACTGTGATCGCAGAGTGAGAGAGAGAGAGAGAGAGAGTCGCGTTCGTGAAGAGGAAAGTTAGGATGGAGGGACCTCACGCATTTATTCTAGTTCGCGATTGCGAAGCTTGGGATCTTTGGTCATCGTGTTCGCGAGTGGGTTCTCGTGTCCGCGTAAGAGGAATTTGGGCATCATCATTTCTGTGCTTTGCAGACGTGAGGCACTGTCCACGTTCGCGAAGAATAAATCTCTCGACAACAGAACATAGTTTGAAAATCTAGGGTACATCTCATATTTCATATTGTGGACCTAGAGAGCTCGGTGCGAGGCGATGTTTTGAGGGATTTTTAGGGAAATCATTAGGGTAAGTGATTTTAACCCGCATTGGTCTATATTTCATGAATCTGTTTCTATTTTGAACCTCTAATTAGGGATTTGAGTTGGAAATTTATGGAAAAATGATAGAAACTTCCTAGACTAAAGTTTTAGGTTTCTAAAGGCGATTTGAGGTCGAGTTTGAGTAATTCTTGTATGGTTGGACTCACTACTGAATGGGTGTTCGAATTTTTTAATTTTGGTAAGGTTCCGAGACGCGGCCCCAGGTTAACTTTTTATTTCTTTGCAAATATTGTAACTTTATTATTCGAATTAGCGTCCTATTGTTTATATCAATGGTACATAGTTGTTTTGGCTAGATTCGAGTCGTTCGGAGTTGGATAATCGAGGGAAAGGCCTACTAGTGGACTGAGTTACCATGATTTGAGGTAAGTTTCTTGCCTAACCTTGTGTGGGGGAATTACTCCTTAGATTTGTGTTGTTTGTGATAATTGTGATGTGTGGAAGCCGTGTACGCAAGGTGACGAGTGTGTACATAGGCTAAATGTGGAAATTACTGGTTTTAGCTATATAGATTCCTTTCATGCCTTAATTGAGTTATCTTAACATGTTATATTCATCATTATTAGTCTATTTTCACATGTCTACTTGTCTTATTCTCTTACATGCTAAATGCCCTACATGTTTATTTGAAGTGTTTCCTTTATTCCGTATTCATTATTTAATCGTTGAAATATTTACTTGAAATTGTTAAATAGTGGAATATCTTGTTGTTGAAATTGGTATTGAGATATAAAGGCCGTGATTCAAATTGAGGCAAAGTCCACTGTGAGCCTTTGTACTGTCAGATTTTTTTTATTGTGAAATTGGAGCTTATGGTTGATACCCAGGTAAAATTGATGATTGTGTAGTCTTCTCCTCATCATTACGAGCAATTTGGTACCGACCTTTCCCCAATTGGACGCCCGGAACACTATTTCCGGCCAATTCTGTGACACCAGCGAGTTGCAGTTGATCGGAGGAAGTGTTTTAATTTTAACGGCCAATCCTTGCTTGTCTTTTAATTTTTCTTATGTTATTTTTTTTTTAATTTGCTTAAGTTAAATCCACGTGTCTCCATCTTATTCGTTATCCTGGCGTGTGAGTTACACGTATTTTTTGTGTTTAGCTGCCTATCAATTTTGTGCCTAAATGACACAGTTAACACCCAGTTAAAGTGTTCAAATGAAGCACAGTTAAGATAGAGTGTCTAAGTGAAAAATGAAGACAACTTTAAGGGGCTGCCGATGTATTTGGCCTTATTACATTAATGGGGCATTACAAAGGGTAACCGTAACTGTTGCATGAAGGTTACATAACGTATGAGTCATTAATTGAGGATCCCTGAATCTGCCCGTAGCTCTGTTTGGATTATTTCTGACCGTGTCTCTTCCTCGTCTCAATCAGGTTGAGTTTCCCGTAGCTGATTACCCCGAAGGTTTATTGATCCGTAACTTTCTAATCCGTACCTCTTTATAGAATCATATCCAACTGTCACGTTTTCCTTGGTCCACGTAGCTGGCTGAGTTGTTAAGAATCATCTTACGTGTGAAACTCTTTTTTACCAATACAAGAGTATGTAAGGCAAGATACTGAAAGCTGAAACTGAATTGATAATATAATAACTGAAATTAATTTGAAGTCAAAGACAATCTGAAGATATGCTTACCTACTGATACTGAGTCAACTCTCTTAATATAGTAAGTAAAATAGATGTCCATCCCTATAAGGCTCGGTATATATATAACTTCTCTGCCGTAGTAGGCTCGCTCATAGGCTCTCAGCCATACTAGGATCTGTATCTCAGCCTATATATATATATATATATATATTGTATTGGTAAAAAAGAGTATCACACGTAAGCAAGACCTTGACAACTCAGCTAGCTACGTGGACCAAGGAAAACGCAACAGATAGACTTGATTCTGTAAAGAGGTACGGGACAAAGAGGCACGGTCAATAGACTCCCGAGTTCATCAACCACGGGAAACTTAATGACAAAGAAGATATACGGTCACAGTGAACCCAGACGAAGCTACGGACGGATTCGAGAATCAACAGTTAATGACTTATANTCATGACAGGAACCAAACGTTATACTAGGAAACCGCTATATAAAGGGAAGAAATGTAACCCATAGGATCATTTGAATTCTCGAATACAAACGACTTTACTTTTCTGCATTCTATATTGCTTATTATTCCTTTATTCATTATATTATTCACTCGATTATCAGAAACCCGTATTTATCCTAAAATAGCTTTGGTCAAGGAATCTCATTCTTTGGTTAAACAAATTGGTTCCGTTACCGGGAATCTAATAATCATAGTGCGTTTACCAGCTGATATCCTTTAAATCATGTCGAATTCCAACAACAATGACAACAACAACGTCAACAACAATGACGACAACAACCAACAAGGAAATGGAACCCCAGTTCCATCTCCTCAAGGAACACCACGTGCTTCGAGGGAATCATCCCTTGAAAGATCTGATAACCATCGTAACAATAATGAGCAACCAATAGAGCAAGATCAAATAAGGCAAATGATTTCTGAATACGTGGGGCAAGCTTTGCAAGAATTTGCGAGAGGATTACCATAGGCACCTCCAGTACCACTAACGCCGCCATCAAATAATACAATCGTAGTAGAGAATCCGCAGTCTGGATTAATAAACTCAACCAAAGGTGAAACCCCCAATGCATCTCTTGAAACGAGACCAGGTACGACTAATAACTCTGAGTTACAAAATTTATTACTAACCATGCAGAAACAGATGAATGAACAGAACGATCGCATCGAGCAAATCCCTGGAGTGACGCCTATCATCAAGGGCATTGATGTTGATAGATATTCTCAGCAACCTTGGAAGACAAGTGCGGCTCCATTGCCTATACCCAAGAAATTTAGAATGCCCGATGTTCCTAAATATGATGGAACAACTCACCCACGCGATCACGTGACTGCCTTCACTACTGGAGTAAAAGGCAACGACTTAACAAAAGATGAGATTGAATCAGTCCTTGTCAAGAAATTTGGGGAAACGCTCACAAAAGGAGCTTTAACCTGGTATTCTCTTCTCCCTGAAAATTCTATAGATTCCTTTGCTGAACTTGCAGATTCGTTTATAAAAGCACACTCTGGTGCACAAAAAGTTGAAAAACGAATGGAAGATATATTCAAGATAAAGCAAGGAGACATGGAATTGCTTCGTGAATTTGTAGACAGGTTTCAACGAGAAAGAATGCAATTACCAAGGGTGCCTGACAATTGGGCAGCCATGGCATTTGCAAGCAACTTAAACGATAAAAGCTCAGAAGCCTCGAGATGACTTAAAGAAAATCTGAGAGAATTCACAGCTACAACATGGAATGATG
The DNA here is from genome assembly GCA_005239495.1 of Nicotiana undulata. Lineage (NCBI taxonomy): Eukaryota > Viridiplantae > Streptophyta > Magnoliopsida > Solanales > Solanaceae > Nicotiana > Nicotiana undulata. Next base: position 27,704 of record ML275629.1, read on the forward strand.
TGTATAACATGTACAGTACCAAACTCATAATCGAAGAAGATATCATTGCTCGATCAAAAGAGGAAAAATATCCCAGAACCAGACGTCCAGAACCAGAGAAAAGGTCAAGTAAAAATAGGTACGATCCTTACTTAGGACCTTCGAGACGTGACACACATCCCGGGTTCGAAAATACAAGACCATCGGGAAGAGATATAGGCTCATCCTCATCTAGATCCAAGAGAGATCGAGATGAATGGTCCAGGGGTAATACCCGAATTGGAGACCATAACTTCAATGTGAGCAATACTGAAATTGTCTAAATATTGAGAAATATGGGAGACAAGGTTAAATGGCCCAAAGAAATGCGATCTAATCCTAACAGGAGAAACCTTGATCAGTGGTGTGAATTCCACAATCATCATGGCCATAGAACTGCAGATTGCAGATTTTTGCAAGGTGAAGTAGAACATCTATTAAAAAAGGGCTACTTAACAGAATTGTTTAGTGATAAAGGTAAACATGCATATATGAAGAACATGCAAGAGCCCCCAAAACCTCCTTCCCCAAAATGAACTGTCAACGTCATACATGGAGGGGAAGAAGTGAACGACATAGTCTGCCAGTTAGCATCAAAAGTCACAAGTACCCACGGGAAACGAGTTCGAGAAGAGACGAAGGAAGATCAAATAACTTTTGATGACGCAGATTTTGGCGGATTAATGCTTCCTCATAACGATGCACTGGTAATATCTTTAATTATTCATGACACTAACGTTAAAAGAGTGTTGATTGATCCAGGCAGTTCAGTCAACATTATTTTGATAAAAGTCGTGGAGGAAATGCTGGTAGAAAATGAAATGATCCCAAAGGCACGAGCCATATCTGGGTTCGATAATTCAACAGTGATAACTAAAGGAGAAATCGAACTTACCACTTACGCCGAAGGAGTCGTCAAAAATGCGAAATTCCAAGTCATTGATACAGAGATGGCTTATAACGTTATTTTGGGAAGACCATGGATCCATGATATGAAAGCGGTCCCATCCACCTTACATCAGGTAATAAAATTCCCTTCAAAGTGGGGAGTAAGACAAATTAGAGGTGACCAGCAAACTTCGAGAAATATCAATTCGATAGCTCTTCACAACAAAAAAGATACGGGAGAGACAACAAATTATCAAACAGAAGTTCCTCAACAAACAGGTATGGAAAAAACCTCTGATCAACTATGTACAAAAGAAATGGATATTCAAATAGGTACGGAAGGAGATAACGATGAAACAAATCCTGTCAACATCAAGGATGAGCTAGAACATGCAGGCATAGACTCCAGACCGGATTTCATTCATGAACCAGAAGAAGACGAGCATATTAAAACAACTGCTGAAGAACTTGAGGCTGTTCTGCTTTCTGAACAAAAGCCTGAGAGAAAGTTGTATATTTGCACAAAATTACTGGAAAGACTAACTCTTGAGCAAAAAGGTATGTTAGTCAATTATTTAAAAGCTAATGAGGGCTGTTTTGCATGGTCCCACTCAGATATGACAGGTATCCTACCAGAAGTGATGACTCATAAACTAAATGAAGATCCATCCTTCACACCTGTTAAACAAAAGAAAAGAAAGCAAGGACCTTTCAAAAATCAAGTGATTGACGAGGAAGTTCAAAAACTACTGAACATAGGCTCGATACGAGAGGTAAAGTATCCTGACTGGCTGGCTAACACAGTAGTGGTGCCTAAAAAGAACGGCAAATGGAGGGTATGTGTAGATTATACTGATTTAAATAAAGCATGTCCTAAAGATTCATTTCCTTTGCCACATATAGATCAAATGATCGATGCTACCGCAGGTCATGAATTGTTAAGTTTTTTGGATGCATATTCTGGTTATAACCAGATTAAAATGGATTCCCTAGATGAAGAAAAAACTTCATTCATCACTAATAGGGCGACTTATTGTTATAAGGTCATGCCTTTTGGCTTGAAAAATGCAGGAGCCACTTACCAAAGGTTAGTAACAAAAATGTTCCAAGAACATTTAGGAAAAACGATGGAAGTCTATATCGATGATATGCTTGTAAAATCAACACAAGCGGAAAATCATCTCCAGCATCTCTCTACTACTTTTGACATCTTACGCAGGTATAATATGAAGCTCAATCCGAAAAATGTGCCTTCGGAGTACAATCTGGTAAGTTTCTGGGATTCCTTGTTTCTAATAGAAGAATAGAAGTACATCCAGCTCAAATAAAAGCTATAGAAGAAATACCTCAAATTTTGAAGAATAAAAAAGAAGTTCAAAGATTAACGGGAAGAATAGCAGCTTTAGGGAGATTTATTTCTAGATCTTCCGAGAAAAGCTTTAAATTCTTTTCAGCTCTTAAAAAGCAAAATCAGTTCGAGTGGGCTGAAGAATGTCAGCAGGCACTCAAAGACTTGAAGATTTACTTATCAAAACCACCGCTGCTATCAAAGCCAAGAGAAGGAGAAAGATTATACATCTACCTGGCTGTTTCAAAAATTGCCGTAAGTGCAGTACTGGTAAGAGAAGAAAAAGGTAAGCAAAACTCTGTTAGATGCCGAAACTAGATATCCATATCTAGAAAAATTAGCTTTAGCTTTAATAAGGGCATCAAGAAAATTACGTCCTTATTTTCAATGTCATCCAATCACTGTCGTGACTTCATATCCTTTAAGAAATATTCTGCACAAACAAGAACTGTCAGGAAGATTAGCCAAATGGGCAATAGAGTTAAGTGAGCATGATATAACATATCAACCTAGAATGGCACTTAAAAATTAACGGACTTTTTAGCTGACTTTTGCAACAATATTACCCCTGAAGTAGAAAAAGAGTTACAACTCTTCAATGGTGTAAACCCAGGTCAATGGACCCTATTTACAGATGGCTCTTCTAATGTAAAAGGAGCTGGATTAGGCATTGTGCCGACATCACCCACGGGTTAAAAGATACGACAAGCTATTAAGTGTTATCCAATTACTAACAATGAAGCAGAGTACGAGGCTGTTATTGCAGGTTTAGAATTGGCACGGGAGCTGTCAATTCAACAAATCGAGATCAACAACGATTCTCAATTAGTGGTAAACCAAATGCAGGGGACTTACATCGCTCGAGAAACTCAAATGCAACAATATTAAGGAAAGGCACGAGAACTTGTAAGACAGTTCAAAACGTGGAAAATAATACAAATACCTAGGGAGGAAAATGCTGAAGCAGATGCGTTAGCAAACCTTGCGGCAGTCACAGAAGTGACCAATAAAGACAACACCATTGTCGTCCACCTCTTTCATTCAGACAATGACAGAAATGAGGTATCTTTCAATAATTTAACTTGGGATTGGAGAAACAAAATTCTCAATTTTTTGCAAAGTGGTCCGTGCCTGAAGACAAGAAAGCAGCTCAAGCGCTTCACTGCAAAACAGCAAGATATTGTCTTTTACATAACACGTTGTATCGTAAAATGTTCGGGGGACCCCTAGCTAAATGCCTCGGACCTAATCAGACGGAGTTCGTGATAAAAGAAGTCCACGAAGGACATTGTGGAAATCACGCAGGAGCAAGGTCTTTAGTAACAACCCTAATCAGAGCTGGGTACTATTGGCCTAAGATGGAAGAAGACGCGGAGAATTTCATCTCAAAATGTGATAGGTGTCAACGGTTTGCCAATAATATGCACAGACCAACGGAGCTATTACATTCTATCATATCACCATGGCCCTTTATGAAATGGGGAATGGACATAGTGGGACCTCTTCCCCTAGCTAAAGGACATGTACGATTCCTTCTGGTGCTTATTGATTATTTCACAAAATGGGTCGAAGCGGAAGCATTAAAACAAGTGCGGGGAAAAGAGGTCAAAAGTTTCTTATGGCGAAACCTAATATGTCGATTTGGAATTCCAAAGGAGATCGTGTGTGATAATGGTCCACAATTTATAGGCTCTCAAATCACGGAGTTCTTTGAAAGTTGGAAAATTAAACGGATTGCTTCAACACCATATCATCCCGTAGCTAACGGACAAGCTGAGTCCACGAACAAAATCATTATCAACAATATAAAAATGCGCTTAGATAAAGCCAAAGGCAGTTGGCCCGACGAATTACCAGCGGTATTATGGGCATACAGAACTACGTCAAAAACAGCTACGGGAGAAACCCCTTTCGCACTTGTTTATGGCTCAGATGCATTAATACCCGTGGAAATCGGCGAGCCAAGTTTGAGGTGACAACAACTACAGAGCAAACAAATGACGCCGAACTCCAAACCAATTTGGACTTGCTCGAGTCACGAAGAGAAGCAGCTCTAATACGGATGGCAGCTCAAAAGCAAATCATAGAGCGATATTACAATCGTAAAGCTCATCTCAGATATTTTAAGATTGGGGACTTCGTACTTAAAAAGGTTTTCCAATCAACAAAAGAAGCAGGAGCTGGCAAATTGAATCCAAATTGGGAAGGACCCTATAAGGTCCGGGGCATAGCTGGGAAAGGTGCGTACGAGTTGGAAGCCATGGACGGCAGGATTCTACCAACGAGCTGGAACGCCATCCACCTGAAGAAATACTACTTCTAAGGAAAAGAAGTACCCCCGGTCAGGTATCGCATGTTCGATTTTATCTTTGAATATTTAAATTTTACTAACTTTTTTAGATGATAGGCAAAAAGCTAACCCATCACCAGATGATGACATTAGACCTGCAAAGACGCGAGGAAATAACACAATTCCCGGTCTAGGGTTACACTTTCTGATGGATATTTTAAAGGGTTAAGCAGTCATCATCTAAAAAAGTATATACCTTCGAGTCCGGAATGTTTTCCTTTTTCAGGGAAAGGACCACAAAGAAGGAACAATCAAGTGCTCGAGATCTCATTCTTCAAAGCTCAAACACTTGGGGGACTATACAGTATGGAAGGCCAAGATGAAGCAAAAAGACTCCCAGAAGTCAAAAGCTCCAGCCTAAAAGAACCATTTACCCAACAAGTCAAGTGATACGAGCAAAACCAAAAGAACTGAAGACTCCAGCACAAGAATTACAAAGCCTACTCTAAAAAACCTTCGAACCATGTTCAGGTTAAAAGGCAAAGTATCAGCTACGACGAAGAAATGTACATCTTACACTTATAAAAAAATTGTTGCGACAAAAAACAGTTAGGGATAGAAGATCATCATCATTATACTTAGTCAAAAAACTGTTATAATCAAAAAACAGTTACGAAATCTTTGTACTCAAGTAGAAAACTGTTATTCAAATAAAACAGTTACGGATGAAAGATCATAACCCTTGTATTTATTCTCAAAACTGTTATCAAATAAAACAGTTACGAATCACGATACATTTCTCTCGTACTTGTTATAAAACTGTTGCAAATAAAAACAGTTATGGGTAAAAACCCAACATTTACAAAAACTGTTACTAATGAAAAATAATTATCTCCTTGTATTAACTCGAAAAAACTGTTACCTATGAAAAACAATTGCGAAATACAAGTGATTATCAAATATGTTAAAACAAAACAGTAGCAACATGAGTCTTAGATGATAATCATAACACATGTAAAATGTTGTGAAAGTTCAAACAAAAACTTCTCATAAAAACATTCTTAAACATGTGAGAAACTCCTATCACTCTATTGCATTCCAATGAAGTTGAGACGTCTTCTTCATTAAGTATTAATGAAAAAGGGCCCTAACTCATAAACAAAGCCTGTCACAAACAAAGGCTAAAAATTTATACGAACACTACACCTACTGTGAAAAGGTTCAAAGTGAAATATGCATTTTCATGCAAAAAAGCTAAGAGGTACAAACAAAAACCTCAGAAAAGCAATACAATCGACTTAAAAGAGTAACATTCAAACTCATAGCAAAAAGTCTCGAGATTGTATAGAAATTAAAATAAGCGGCTAAGTCGAAAACTAAATACTAACTAGTACTTAGCCACATAAGTATTTACATTTTTTGTGCCCCTAAGTTGTCAGTTGGGGACTTTAAAGTTTCAAACTTACTCCCGATGGAGCTGGGACTAACCACATCAATCCAAAGAAGAAAAAAAGGGAAGTGGGGATAACAAAATCTTCATTCTTAAGGAGGAGGAGAGTCGACTTCTTCAGGAGGGGGAACGACATCTGCTTGAAAATCATGGGCTTCATCAGATGGAGAAAATTCAAGACCCCGCTGGGTCTTCTCCATGGCCTCTTTAGATTTAGCAAACTTAGCATTGAGGTTGAAACCCTCCTGGCCCATTTCCATTAACGTATCATGACGAGCACTTATATACGCCCAACTCACGTCAACGGCTGTCGGCTCTTCAAGATCACTACAATCCTTTGACCATGCCTGAATTTCAATCTTCAAGCTATCCTTCTCAGCTTCTACGGCTTCAAGGGCAACCTTCAAAGGTACAACTAACTCCTCCAGAGTTCAAACTTTGACCTGGGCTTCACGAAGATCCTCTTGAGTCTGGGAAAGATTCTGTACAAGTTCACTGGAGTATTCCTCCTTCTGCCCCAACATATGCTTTAGATTCCTGATTTCCTCCGTGGCTTTCGACAACTGCTCAGCAAATGAGGATTAAAGAATGTTTTTGTCCTTGTTGAACTGGTTGGAAGAATCTCTCTCCACTACTAACTCCGTAGCAGCAATCCTCAACTGCTCCTTTAAGGTATGCCTTTCCTCCACTAGAGCATCCATGTCTATCCTTAAGCCATCATATTGTGCCTTCATATTGTCAAAATCAAACTGAAGCTCACGCAGCTCTTTCAACTCATTCTCTGAATTTGAAACTCTCTTCATGAGTTCTAAGCCAATAAGGTGCGTCTACAAAAAACAGTAAAACAATCAAACATGTTAAACTGTTATCCGAAGAAAATTGTATGTATGAAAAATTCAAAGGCATACCTTCAAAGAATTGTGCACCACTTCGTTGGCCCAAGTAAGAGTTGAATGGCTGTCAAGTTTGGATCTCTCTTCAGAGACGATCAGAGGTTTGAGCCACACTTCAGGTTCACCCGTCTTCTTAAAAAGACTCCCTCCGGCCGGAACCTCAATTATAACCCTCCGCATCTCCCTGCTGGAAGACCCTACTTCCACAAGAGAAGGCATGGAAGCAGGAACGAAGGGAGCAGCAATAGATACGGACGAACGAGGAGTCGAGGGAGCCACGGGAACATCAACAGATACGGATGGATGAGGAGCTGAGGAAATAATAGATACGGACGGAGGAGCAGTAGTAATAGCAAGAGGAGCAGGAGCAGGAGCAGCAGCAAAATCAGGAAAGATAGTAGCTAAGGGAACATCATCAGGGTCAAGCTCAAACCCCTCATAGAAAAGACGCTCGGCAGGATCTTGAACCGGGGAATGAGATTCATCTCGGGAAGAAGAGGGCCTAATTGCCAACACGGAAGGAAGAGACTTGGGAGCAGATTCATCATCTGAAACTAGTCGCCTCCTTCTCGACCGGTGCACCAAAGCACCCTCTCTTCCTTGTTCCTCTTCCCCTCCAGAATGGGGATCATTGACTTTTCTCTTCGAAGAACTTGCAAGGATGCTCTGAGCATGGGACAAAGACATCTTCGGGAGCAACGAACCAGATGCCCCACGGACAGAAAACCCTATATAAAAAAAGGGGGAAACATTAAATGAGAATAAAAAGAACTCAGGTAAGGCAGGAAGTAAGAAAAACTTTGCTTACCGTGGGTCTTAACAATCCAATTGTACTTCATGGAAAAGTGTNGAGAAAAATAGATGCGGTATTAAAAACGCAATTCAAATCTAAATACGAACCAAAAAGTACTTACGTGCACGGTTCCACTTCTCAGGGAAGGGAAGATTTTTTTCACCAACTAAAACAGCAGTGGGAACGGCAACGTACCTAAGGTACCAACCTCTATCCTTATCGTCACCTGGGGTCTAAAACTCTTTTACTCCGAGCAACCAGAGTAAAAACCCCTTGACGAAATAAGACAGGAGAATATAAATGAATAAGATGGTGGAAGGTGAAGGGAACTGAAACCCTAGAAGCTAAAACTCTCAAGCAAGCAACTAATCGCCACACTAAAGGACCGACTTGTCCTAGACAGATATCGAAGAAGCGGCAAAACTCGATGATAACAGGGTCGATGGGAGGTTTAAATCCTAGTGTAAAAGGATAAGTGTAAACGAAGGAATAACCCGTCTTGTAAGACGTAATCCTCTAATTATTATTCGGCACAAGAATAGAAACATTAGACTCCCAAGAACACTCCATGCGGACAAGAGGAATGTGACCTTCAGTAATAATTGTCACATACTTCTCTACACTCTCCAAAGAAGAAGACTGTTCAGTGATAGATGAATTTTCCCTTGTAAAGACTATCTCAGCAGGAATAATTTCGTCGACTTTGGGTTCACGAATATCATCTTTACTCTTAGAAACAGAGTGAGAAGACCTAGCTCTAGGGGACAACAAAGACCTAGCGGAAGGAGGAGAAACCAGAGGGGAAGAAGAACCTCTAGAAGAGGCAGATCCCAGACTCCTCAGTCGACCACCTCTACGGCTCCTAGATGGAGCAGAAGAAGATGCCAGAGTCTCTACGTCTATAACCTTTTCTTGTTGGTTTGAGGAAGACATCTTTATGAAAACAAAGGAAAATTCTTCACAAAAGAGGAATTAAGTATGGAAGTGTTCCGTGAAAGTAAAGAAAGGAAGAAGACTATTTATACATAAGGGCAATCGTCAAAACATGGAAGAATAATGATGGAAAGTCACAATCAAAGATGTCACTCGGGACTGATGTACCTGCAAAAAGACTTTAAAAGCGCCGATGTATTGCGAAGCCAATCAAAAAAGGACACATGGAAGGAGCATTAAATGAAAGTGATAAACGACGACCGTGGTCATAAAAAGATACAATGTTACGAAGCAAAGCGGCGGCGAAATATTCCCGCCATAAATGTATATCCACTTACCAAATATTAATCGATAAATATATAGTAAGTGGGGGGACTATCTGTATTGGTAAAAAAGAGTATCACACGTAAGCAAGACCTTGACAACTCAACTAGCTACGTGGACCAAGGAAAACGTAACAGATAGACTTGATTCTGTAAAGCGGTACGGGACAAAGAGGCACGGTCAATAGACCCCCGAGTTCATCAACCACAGGAAACTTAATGACAAAGAAGAGATACAGTCACAGTGAACCCAGACGAAGCTACGGACGGATTCGAGAATCAACAGTTAATGACTTATACGTTACGTAACTCCTATACAACAATTACGATTATCCTTTGTAACGCCTCATTAATGTAATAATTAGTCATTAATGAGCAATCATGACAGGAACCAAACGTTATACTAGGAAACCCCTATATAAAGGGAAGAAAGGTAACCCATAGGATCATCTGAATTCTCGAATACAAACGACTCTACTTTTCTGCATTCTATATTGCTTATTATTCCTTTATTCATTATATTATTCACTCGATTATCAGTAACCCGTGTTTATCCTAAAATAGCTTTGGTCAAGGAATCTCATTCTTTGGTTAAACATATATATATAACCTCTTCTCTCTTGACTGAAAGGAAACAATACTCTTTAATATAAAGTCCCGATAAGGGAGAACACTGTAACTTATGAGACTGGGATAATGTATATAAATTCCGGAATATGAACTTCTCTTTATGCCTCATTATCAAACACATGTAATTACGAGATCATGCCAAAACGAAGGAAGGACTTAGCCTTAACATACCTGAGTTGATTCTCTTGACAATCCCTCTAATATACGTCAATTGCGACTGTCGCGCCCCCCTTTTTCCTCGCACGGTTTACGTACGCGGAGATCGGGTTTCATGACATTATGGACAACTCCTTAAAGGAAAAGGTTTAAGGAAGAGTCGCCACCTAACGATTTATGGTGCGTTAGGGCACCTAGAATAATGAACTCATAAACTAGTTTGCATTACCAGAGATTGGGTAAGGGCTTGATGTTATCCTAAGGGGAAGGTGTTAGGCACCCCTCATGATCCACAATTGTGGGTCCCAGCCAAGAAGTTTTGTGAATTTGGACAGTAAACAGATAGCAAAAAAGGTACATGTAAGAGGGGATTTCAAGTAAATACTGAAATTACTAAAAGAAACAAAGTAAAATCATTTAAATGAGAATGTCCTAGGTTTTAAAGTAATATGGATCACATCAATGCAATACCCGATATGTCACTCCTCGAAGAGGGGCTACACGTGGTATTAGAGCACCGGTCATCATATCCATATTCTACCCTTCCCACCCCGCTCAGGTATTTAAAACGCGTGTGTTGGTCACGAAGCTTATTGCGTGCTGTTTACCCGTCCCGTTCTATAAGTCTCGGAGGGTGTTTAGGACTACTAATCCTATAAGGGGAGTACTACGCTGACCCTCAGGTTTAAAGAAAGGATGAAATTCTAAACGACAAGTAAGAAACAGTTAGGACATACACATAGGGGGATGCACATAAACAAATAGGTGGCTCATATATCCCTCCACAAATTAGACACGTAAATAGCACGCCTCAAACACAAAGAAGTCTCAGATTTCATAACCTAAGGCAGGATTTTTAGGTGTGAATACAGTAACAGGACAGTCTCATTTTTAGAAGAGGTGTATAACCAGTTTTAGACCATTATAGCTAGCAAGCAGTGTACAAAAATAGTTTCTAATTTTAATAAATATTGGTTCCTAAGGTTTGCCTAGGCGTCTGAAATTTCCTAATTGCCGTTTTAGGAAATGGATAGAATGCACCGCTTTTAGACTTAGTGCTAGTGAACAGGTGATTATGTGATCATGCATGGATGCAAGTCCTATAGGCATGATATCTAAAATGCAGGCATGATGTCGAGTATGCAACCAGATCTGGTTTTAGATGCAGAAAACATTATCAATCATTGAAATCTTTTTTAAACTAGGTTACTTATTACACAGATGGTACATGGGTATGGTTTCACTAAATTATCGAACCTAGCGCATGATTTCTAGGCGTTCTTTGCAGTATAGTTAACACAGGAGTATGAATATATGCAGAAAACAAATTCCTAAAGTCACATGATATCTAATGCAAGTTCTGATAAGTACTTGTTATTATGAACCTCAACAGGATTTCTAGATGTGAGGCATGGATATGCAAAAGTAATATTGTTATTAACCATTTCATCTAGTTATCTAACTACGAACAAGATCTCTAAGTGGGAAGCAATTATAACAGCCTTTTACGGGTATTCTAGCATGATTTTTTAAGTGAGTATGCATGAGATGCAGACATAAATATACCTAAGAACATGATTTCTAATGCATGGTGGATATGTCTTAAGCAGGATTTCTATTGCACACAGAGGTAAAGTAAATCCTAAGCATGTTTTCTACCAAGAATTATACTAACATGCATAATCCCACCCATTTTCACTATCCAGCCCAGAGTTGTTTTTACACTTAATTATTACAGACTATTGTTGCACAAATGAATAAGAAAATCAAGAAGTTACACTATAGGGAGCCTAACAGTTGGCCCAAGTACCAGATCCAACATGCCATATGCCAAGACCTCTTGTAACCCAGGTGTGTCAGAGTTAGTAAGGATCTCAGGGGATCCCGGGCAGTGCTCACACCCAAGTTCCCTAGCCAAGAATGAGTAAGTGCAGTGTGGAATGCTAGCATTGTGTGTCGGAGTTCAATGGGTACTCAGGGGTCCCCAAGGTAGTGCTCACACGAAGGGGGCTGAACCTAGAGTCTAAGAGTAGTGATAGGTGCTTGCAACTTAAGAGCTGAGTTCTTTAAAAAGTAGTTTTGGAAACAATAGTTTTGAAAATAACTTCAGAGGACAGTGAAGAGCTTTATATAAAAACAGTTTACGAAAGAAGCCAAGCAAACACAATTCTACTGATAGAAAGATCAAGAAAACACAAACAAGGATAGGGAATTGGGGACAATTAAGCCAGCAATAGAACAAAGTTATAGGTTCAAATAATTATCACATAGCTGTCACAAAACATCACATATTAGCAGAGTTATATATTAGGTATGGAGTCAGAATTATACTGTATTTAGGTATCAGGTGGGGGGACACAAGTTGGTGACATGAGAATCTAAGTAAAGGATGAGAACAAACAAGGAATAGTAATCATGCTGTGACAAGAAAAGATAATCACATAGATAAACAGACATGCTGACTCCATAGGAGTCAAACAAGGTTATAGTAGAGCATGCTAGGTAGAGTAAGAGACATATTACACTAAAAGGGAGGGGAAATCATAGAAGCATGCTAATTACATGGTAGGTAGTAGAACCACAAGATAAAGCACAAAAGGAACAATAAGTAAATTAACATGAACTAACACATATTGTGTGGAGAATGTGAAATTAAATTAGAAACATACCAGTCGGGGGAATATAACATCAAAGTTCAAAGAGAATAGAGCAACAAACAGTAGTATGCAGAAGCAAGAGGGAACAACAAGGATTACTCAGTCTTGTCTTTAGGCCGACTGAGTAGTCAATAACTGATGTGAAGAGCAAGATAAGATATTTCTGAAAGCGAAGAAGACTCAGAACAATGTTGATATCCTGAGTTTCGAGTATGCAGTGTACTAATTGTGTTTGTATGTGATATCAGTGTTCTCAATATGTCAGTGTGTTCGTGTGTGATATCAGTGTTCTCAATATGTCAGTGTGTTTGTGCAAAGAGACAAGGCAAAGTATATATAGTTTTGAAAATGAGTAGTAACATAAGGTAAGGAATAATAGTTTAACATAATTATAGAAGTAATATTCAGTCAGAATCAATCAAAGACCTGGACTCCATAAATAGGGCATAGTACAATTTAGTTATAGAAATTAGTCACAGAAATTACGAATGGAATTGCAAATCAAAGGGCTTAACGAAAGTATCACACAAACAAGGAAACAATTCAAAAACTAGTACGAAATTACAAGGAAAATACACAAAGTCACTATTTAGGGAAGATATCACAGGTCTAAGGAGTTTACCCAAAAATCAGTATAAATCATTATGTGAACAATCGATAGAGCAAATAGTCAGACTTACTAGACGTTTAAGCAACAGGTATTGAACAGAATCAGAGAAGCCCTAAGCAAATATGTAGAGAATCAACAGAAGATAGCAATGAATTAAAGCGAGAATCACAAAGAACGCACAGATAGTTTCATGGGAAACGAATACACATAGTCATGCAATAAAAGACAACCTAGAAAATTAGGGGTTTTTTGCATAGTAGTTCAGACAACAGGAAAAGCATGAGAAATCGCTCAAACACAGTAGAGATTGCTAAAAGTCAACAGAAGAATTGCTTTGAAAACAGGGTTAAGAAACCCTAAACTTCGAAATCGTTAAAGAAATGGAATTTTCCAGAGAAAAATATAGAAAGTTTCATAACACTGTAGATCTATGATAGATCTTAAAGAAAAGGTCAGAATATAGAAGGTTAGGGTTTCGTGGAACCCAAAGGAGAGGGAAAACCTCATAGATGTGGCTGTGAATGGCTGTGAATCTTACTCAGACGGCCGAGGAGGCCGGAAAAGTGGCAAGGGACCATGGGAAGGCAAGAGAACCGCTCTGAGCTCGCCTGAGGACCCCAGGGCATCACTGGACAGGTGAGAGGTAGGTGGATAACCATGAGATGATAAAGACCCAAGGTTTCCGGTGAGAAACTAGCCGGAGAAGATGAACGGAACCCATCGGAGGAGAGAAGTCAAGGAAACTTCTCGAAAGGGAGCTAGAGAGTCCCAACGAGATAGAGAGAGATAGAGAGAGATAGTGAGAGGAACCGTATCGAAGGAAATGAGACGGGAAAGGGGGTTTGGTTAGAGTTATTTTAGGTAAGTTAATTCTGGGCCGTTGATCTATCTTGATCAACGGATCAGAGGATCTGAAGGGTTGGGCCGGGTATAGTTATAGGATTGGGCTGGGGTTTAATTAAAGATTTGGTTGGGGTTAAATTTAGGCTAGATTTTAAAATAAAAGTGGCTAGATATTGAATACCCCAAAAAATAGATAAATAATTTAATAAAAAACCAATAATTGTACAAAAAATGAAATTGAGTTTAAATAGATGAAATTAAGGTGATTAAATAATATTAAATACAAAAATGAATAATTTTCGCATTAAAGTAGCATAAAGTATACAATTGTGCTATAATTGCAAAATTACTGCGATTGAAATTACATAATGCCCAATTGGCTAATTTATGAAATAATTGAGTCCTAATGGACAAAAAATGATTAAAAATGATATACCGAGCTGTGACACATTTTGAAATTATTTATAACATAATTTATGAATAATTATTTAAATATGAAATATTGAACAAACATGAGAAATAATTATGATAAAGATATGAAAAAATATGGAAAAATACCAATTATTATAAAGAGTGATTTTGAAGCGTATATGCAAGTTTGAAAATAAGTTGAGAAAAAATTGGGTATCAACAGCTGCCCCTCTTTACCCGGGAAGGATGAAAGAGTTGTCGGATAAAGATATGATGGCCAATTTTGACCGAGTGGAAATTGGATGAGAGATTTAGGTCGCACCCTGGTTTCTGAGTTGCCTACATATCCCTAGTCTTACAGGAATCATGCCGTATGTAGTTTAGGAATCACCGGTGAAGTATACTGGTGACACTTGACAAGAACGGACGCAAGGTGCGAGGTAAGGTAAAATATGAAGGTCTATGGGTTCGTTTTAGAGAACTAGAGCGGTCCGCTCCTACCTAGCTGGCTGTCCTGGCCGGATTACCTGCAAACAAATGACAAGCGTATATTGTGCGTAATTTAAACATGATGCAGATTCCCGTGGGACTATGAATGCTGTCTTCGGACGGTTGAGGATGACGTCCTTAGACCATGATGTCCTGGGCCATGAATCATTTGATGCGAGATTCGCAGGCTATGAAATGATGTTCTCGGGCCATGAGGATGGTGCCTCCGAACCATGATGCCTTTGAATAATGATATGCAAGTTGATTAAAGAGATCCTCGGGCCATGAAGATGGTGCCTCTGAACGATGACGCCTTTGGACAAGTTTGCGATATTTCAGCCCATGAAAAATGCAGCAGCATGATGCTAACAAGACAAAGCTTAGTCTTGCAAAATTTAGAAAGGGCAGAGCTCAGCCCGAAAGGAAGCAAAAGTAAGTAACGACCTGAAAAGTGGTATCTTTGAAAGGTAAATGAGAGGTAGCACGGAACCTCGGAAGGCAGAATGGTAGCCTTATGTAATGTAAGAGATAAAATGCAGAAAGGGAGGTAGCGTGGAACCCCGGAAGGCAGAATGGTAGCCTTATGCAATGCAGGAAATGAAAATGCAAAGGGAGGTAGCGTGGAACCTCGGATGGCAGAACAATAGCCTTATGCAATGCAGGAGATAAAATGCAGGGAGAGGTAGCGTAGAACCTCGGAAGGCAGAATAATAGCCTTATGCAGGAGATAAAAATGCAGAGGGAGGTAGCGTGGAACCCCGAAAGGCAGAATAGTAGCCTTATGCAATGTAGGAAATAAAAATGCAGAGGGAGGTAGCGTGGAACCTCGTTTAGGCAGAACAGTAGCCTTATGCAATGCAGGAAATACAAATGCAGATGGAGGTAGCGTAGAACCTTAGAAGGCAGAGTGGTAGCCTTATGCAGGGAATAAAATGACAGTAAGAATTCTTAGCTAGTGATGAATTGCGGCGATACGATTGTTGCGAATAAAGCGTTATTTTTCGATGATAATAAGCGTCGGCATGTGCGATGAGTTTGTTAGTGTGTCTTTGAGAGATATACGTCCTGCGGGGGATAATAATATGTTTAGGTCTTTCGCCGTCTTCGTGCCTGCATCCAAAAAAAATTGTGAGTTCTGTAAAGGGGGAAAGGTCAGTTCGCATTCCCGCTGGCTTTACTTGGCTCGCTCGTTTGATCATGATATATCATTGGGGTAGCGTTTGCTAAACAAGCTGTTCCAAAAATAGATATGCATGATTTGAAAAGATATAATATAAGCATATAATTTAAAATATTTTTAGGTGAACCGACGACTGACGCGGTTCGAGACATTGCAACTTTTCCTGCCACGGAATTTTGAGGGTCCTCCTCAAAATTCTGCCCCGGTTTGATGGGTGAATCCTTCTGGCGATTGCTTGTGCGGCGATTGGCTGAACTTGCTTCAGATTTTTGAGGGTCCTTCTCAAAAGTCTACCCCAGTTTCCATTTGTGGGGGGGGGGGGGGGGGGGGGGGGGGGGGGGGGGGGGATGAGATTTTTATTAAATTGTGACCGAACCCATAGGGCTGCCTACGTATCCCCTCTTAAACGGGAATCAGGTCAGACGTAGTTCAATCTACAACACTGAGAAAATCATAAAAGGTTACACATAGTAGCGCTTGACTGCATATGAGTTGATTGGTTTAGGCCAAATTTCTCCATCCATTTCAGCGAGTATAAGTGCTCCTCCTGTCAGCACTCTATGAACCATGTACGGACCTTGCCAGTTGGGAGAAAATTTCCCTTTGGCTTCATCCTGATGTAGAAAGATTTTCTTTAACACCAGCTGCCCGGTGTGAATCGTCTTGGCTTGGCTTTCTTGTTGAAGGCTCTGGTCATCCTGTTCTGATATAATTGGCCATGCAGATTGCGTTCATTCTCTTTCCGTCTATGAGGGCTAGTTGTTCGTAATGGCTCCTTACCCATTCTGCGTCGCTGAGCTCAGCTTCTTGTATGATTCTCAGAGATGGAATCTCAACTTCGGCAGGAATAACGACTTTTGTACCATAAACCAGCATATAAGGAGTTTCCCCGGTTGACGTGCGGACTGTGGTGCGATACCCCAACAAAGAAAATGATAATTTCTCATGTCGTTGCTTATGCTTCTCTATCATTTTTCTTAGTATTTTCTTGATGTTTTTGTTGGCAGCCTCAACGACTCCATTCATATGGGGTCTGTATGCTGTGGAGTTCTTGTGTTTGATTTTGAATGTTTCACACATGGCTTTCATCAATTCAATGTTGAGATTAGATCCATTATCGGTGATGACTAATTCTGGAACTCCGAACCGACAAACAATGCGGTCGCGGACGAAATCGGCCCGACTTTCTTAGTAACTGCTTTGTAGGATGCTGCTTCGACCCATTTGGTGAAATAATCAATGGAAACCAGAATAAACCTATGTCCGTTAGAGGCGACATGCTCAATTGGTCCAATAACGTCCATGCCCCAAGCGGCGAATGGCCACGGTGAACTTGTTGCATTAAGCTCACTCGGAGATACCTTTATCACATCCCCATGTATCTGACATCGGTGGTATTTGCGGACATACCGGATATGGTCCGTCCCCATGGTCATCCAGAAATAACTGGCTCGAAGTATCTTCTTTGCCAAAACAAAACCGTTCATATGTGGGCCGCATGTCCCAGCGTGAATTTCCTCCAATAATTTTGATGCTTCCTTTATGTCAACACACCTTAATAGCCCCAAATTGGGAGTCCTCCTATACAGGATTCCAAAAGAAATTGTTGGACAATCTCCGAAGTGTCCGTTTTTGAGTAGTATTTGCAAGCTCTGGGTATTCTCCTTTTGCCAAGTACTCCTTGACATCATGAAACCAAGGATTTCCGTCTGCTTCTTCTTTAACATGGGCCTAGTAAGCTGGCTGATTGTGGATTTTCAATGGAATAGGATCAATGAAATTCTTATCTGGATGCTGGATCATGGATGACAGAGTAGCCAAAGCATCAGCGAACTCATTCTGGATTCTAGGGACATGCCGAAATTCTATCTTTGTGAACCTCTTTCTCAACTCCTGAACATGATGTAGATATGGAAATATCTTGGAATTCTTGGTTGCCCATTCTCCTTGTACCTGGTGTACCAGTAAGTCTGAGTCACCAATCACTAACAACTCCTGGACGTTCATGTCGATGGCCATGTTGAGCCCTAAGATGCAGGCCTCATATTCAACCATATTGTTGGTGCAGGGAAATCTGAGTTTTGCGGATACCGGATAATGCTGATCGGTTTCTGATATCAGGAATGCTCCAATACCAGCCCCTTTGAAGTTTGCTTCTCCATCAAAGAACATCCTCCAACCGTCGTAGGATTCTGCAATGTCTTCTCCTACGAATGATACCTCTTCATCGGAAAAATACATTTTCAGGGGTTCGTATTCTCCGTCCACAGGATTCTCAGTGAGATGGTCCTTTGAGAGCCTTTTTGAGTTATATAAATAATGTCGAACTCGCTCAATAGGATTTGCCATTTGTCTAGCTTGCCAGTAGGCATGGGCTTCTGAAAGATGTACTTTAGTGGATCCATCCTTGATATGAGGTATGTTGTGTAGGCACATAAGTAGTGCCTTAGCTTCTGGGCGACCCAAGTCAAAGCACAACAAGTGCGTTCAAATAAAGAATACCGGGCCTCATACGGAGTGAACTTCTTGCTGAGGTAGTAGATCACTTGCTCCTTTCTTCCTGTTTCGTCATGTTGCCCAAGAACGCAACCGAAAGCTTCATCCAGTACCGCAAGGTAGAGTAATAGAGGTCTACCTGGCTCAGGCGGTACCAAAACTGGCGATGTTGACAAATACTCCTTGATTCTGTAAAAAGCCTTTTGACAATCCTCGGTCCACTTATTTGCGGCATCCTTCTTTAGCATCTTGAAGATCGGTTCACAAATGACTATAGATTGTGCTATGAATCGGCTGATGTAATTAAGTCTCCCCAGGAAACTCATAACATCCTTCTTGTTCTTTGGCGGTGGAAATTCCTCAATGGCTTTGAATTTGGATGGATCCAATTATATTCCCCAGCGGCTTACAATGAACCCCAGTAACTTCCCAGCAGGAACCCTGAATGCACACTTTGCAGGGTTCAGTTTCAGATTGTATTTTCTTAACCTGTTGAAGAACTTCCTCAAATCTTCCATGTGATCAGCAGCTTTCTTTGATTTGATAATGACGTCGTCCACATACACCTCAATCTCTTTGTGAATCATGTGATGGAATATGGTGGTCATAGCCCTCATGTAGGTGGCCCCTGCATTTTTCAGGCCGAATGGCATTATCTTGTAACAGTATATTCCACATGGCGTATTGAATGCCATTTTCTCAGCATCTTCTTCATCCATCCAAATTTGATGATAACCAGCGAAGCAATCTACGAATGAATGTAACTCATGTTTGGCGCAGTTTTCAATTGGGATGTGTATATTTGGCAAAGGGAAGTCATCCTTCGGACTGGCCCAGTTGAGATCCCGGTAATCGACACATTCTGACCTTCCCGTCCTTCTTCGGCACAGGTACAATGTTAGCTAACCATGTCGCGTACTCAACTACCCGGAGAACTTTGGCGTTCATCTGCTTGGTAACTTCTTCATTGATTTAAAACTCATGTCGGGTTTGAACTTTCTGAGCTTTTGCTTTACCGTGGCCAAATTGGATTGTTTAGCAGTTTGTGAGCCACAATAGATGTACTTAGACCAGTCATGTCATCATACGACCA
Organism: Nicotiana undulata; assembly: GCA_005239495.1. Lineage (NCBI taxonomy): Eukaryota > Viridiplantae > Streptophyta > Magnoliopsida > Solanales > Solanaceae > Nicotiana > Nicotiana undulata. The sequence continues at coordinate 47,205 of ML275629.1, forward strand.
GGCGAATATGTCCTCATATTCCCTTAGAAACTCTGTGTACTCTTTCTTTTCTGACGGTGACAAATGAATATTGATCCGTGTTTCCTTGACGTTCTCTGAATCCCCCAGATTGATAATTTCAGTCTCGTCCAGGTTGGACTTAGGTCTGTTCTCAAAGTTCTCAATTTACTTGACAATCTCGTCGGGTATATCATCTTCCTCTGAATCAATGTCCGTTTGCTGCGTTGTCTCATTGCACGTCAAAATCATCGGTTCAACAAGATAAGTAATAATAATGCTGTATTTGATAAAGTAATGGGAGAAAACAGTAACAAATAAATATGAGATTCATAAGGAGATTGGAAATGCTTTGATAAAATGAATAATTATTTTGAACATTGAAGATCTTATTGCAGGATTTGAAAATGCAGAAAAGGAAAGAAATTCATTTTATAAACAGTAAATAGTGCTTGTTCATTAGCCTTGCTATCCCGAGGCTCGGCGGGCTTTGGTCGTACGGATGGACCAGTTCTTAAGATGAGTTCCTCACTTCCTGTATGGAAGGGCCTTCCTCCCCCTCCTCCTCGAGAACAACACATCAATCTATGTCCCCGTCATCTAGAAACAAGTCCCTCATCCCCGCCAGTGCTTCTTCTTCGTCGAACCCATAGATGATATCAGCCTGCTGGAAAGTCTGCTCCAAATGAGGTATTGGCTGCTCCAAGGGGTAATAGTGACCGCGCCATGGGGGCGACCCATTTTTGAATTCTTCCCATGTATACTCATACCCCAGACCGAAAGTAGTACCATGTTTCTTGAGTTTTATGGGCTTCGTGATCCCTTGGAGGTTCTTACCGAGCCCTTTGCCTGGCTCGTATCCTCCCCAATTCAAGATGCTCTCGATCTTTCTATCCCACCATTTGTCCTTGTCGATGGCATTGACTCGTTCAATATGGTGATAAGTTCCTCCACCCAGTTTTCTCTTTCCATCAATCACAGGGATAGTCTGGCGACTGTAAATAGGGTTGCTACCGTCGCCGTGGATGATCACCTCTTGGTGGTTCCACTCGAATTTTACTGCATGATGTAGTGTTGACGCTACGGCCCCAACAAAATGGATCCAGGGTCGTCCTAATAATAGATTGTAAGATGCCGGCACATCTATCACCTGAAAGTCCACCTCGAACCAAGTCGGTCCCATCTGCAGACATTGACTGATCTCCCCAATGGTATACTTTTGAGAACCGTCGAAGGATTTCACATTGATCGCTCCGTCCTTTATCTCATGTAGTCCCTTACCCAACTTCTTGAGTGTTATCAGCGGACATATGTTAAGACTGGACCCTCCGTCGACAAGAATCCTGGTTATGAAATAATCTTCGTATTGCACGGTGATGTGCAGAGCCTTGTTATGTCCCAATCCCTCAGATGGCAACTCGTCTTCGTGAAAAGTGATTTTGTGGCTTTCCAGTACTTGGCCTACCATGTTGGACATTTCCTCGCTAGTGATGTTGTTCGGTACATTGGCTTCACTCAACACTTTTAGCAAAGCATTTCTGTGCGTCTCAGAGTTCTGCAGCAGAGAGAGAATGGATATGTGTGCTGGTCTCTTGTTCAGTTGGTTGATGACCGAATATTATTTAGCCTGTACTTTCCTCCAAAGATCATCTGAACGTGTCTCAATGAGGGGAGGCCGATTGGCAGCCTGCTTGCTTGACTCGGCCAGATGCTTAGGGGTATAGACTCCACCAGTTCTTGTCATAGCCTGTGCTGCGATGGCTTCTTCAGACCCACTTTTACTTTTCCTTCTCGCCTCAGCTGTATAATCCCAAGGGATATCATTTGAATAGAAAGGTGGTGTGGTTGAGATCGCCACCGAGACTGGTGCGACTATCCTTACTTCAAATGGCACACGGGCTTTGGGCGGCAAGATTGCAACCTCGAAGGGTGCGGGTGCCTTTGCCGGAGACATGAAATCAACCTCAATTGGCACTGGTGCCTTTGCCTTTGCCGGCGGTGCTGCTTCAAACTCAAGTGGGATAGACATATTCACCTCAGTATTCTCAGATGGTTGAATCTGTACTATGATCGGGTTGAGAGTAACCACATGTTTCTTTGGGTCATCGCCTTCATTGACCCCTCGGGATCCCAATCATCTTCTATCTCAATCATATGGATACCTCCACCCTTATGGTCTGTTAAAGGGTTGTTACAGACGTTCGGAGCGAATTCCATGGCCACAATAATCTTGTTATCAATAAAAGTATGTATCTTATCCTTCAAAGAGCGGCATTCATCGATGGTGTGTCCTTTCATGCCAAAATGGTATGCACAATATTTGTTCGGGTTAACCCAGTGAGAAGGGTTCTCAGGGGTGACAGTAGGGATATGTGTCACATAACCAGCAACTTTGAGTTTTTCATACAGCTGGTCAACGGGCTCGGCTATGGCGGTGTATTATCTTGGAGGGCGACGATCAAAGTTAGGGCGACGCCTAGGGAAGTTTTGACGGGTAGGGGGCGACTGGTAGTGAGATGGTTGGGTGTTATAGGTGTTGTAGACGGGAGCGGGTTGGGAGTATTTGGGTGAAGTGGGTTGATATGTGGGTGGTGGAGCTTGGTACGTGGGTGGTGGAGTTTGGTATGAAGGTGAGGGTGCTTTGTAATTTGGAGCGGGTTGATATGTGAATGGAGGTGTGGGATAGACCTGGTATTAAGGCGGGGATTTGGCTTGTTGTGCAACCATCACAGCTCCCACATCCTTCTTTCTGGACACACCACCGGACTGCAGAGCTTTATTAGTGGCCTGTAAAGCTTCAAAGTTAGTAACCATACCATTCTTGATACCTTCTTCAATCTGCTCTCCCAATTTGATAATGTCGGAGAACTTTTGACCCTCACCCATCATCAGTCGTTCACAGTATTGCGGGTCTTGAGCCCGAACAAAGAATTTGTTCATCTGTTCTTCCTCTAAAGCAGGCCTGACCTTGGCAGCTTCCGACCTCCAACGAGCAGCATACTCGGGAAAGGTTTCCGTAGTTTTCTTCCTCAAGTTCTGAATATAGAACACATCTGGTGCATTTTCTGTGTTGAATCTAAACATGTCCATGAAGTCTGTTCCCATACCAACCCAGTTGGACCACTTCTTAGGGTCTTGGCTGATATACCAAGATAGTGCATCTCCCTTTAAACTCCTCATAAATAGCTTCATGCGGATCCTTTCGTCTTTTCCTACGCCAACAAATTTGTCACAGTAGGTCCTCAGGTGGACCCTTGGATCACCAGTACCGTCGAACATCTCGAACTTTGGAAGTTTGTACCCCTCGGGCAGTTCGACATCAGGCTGTATGCAACGGTCTTCGTAGTTCAGACCTTCGATCCCCTTGACTCCTTCAACACCCTGGACTCGGCTAGTCAGCTTTTTAAGTTCTTCAGCCAGATTCTTGATAAGCAGGTCCTTCTCATCGGACTCAGATGTATGTGTGACAGGTGGGGTGGAGTGAGTCACAGTCTCCACGTAGATGGGATTGTTGTAGGCAAGGAGGTGATCTTTTGTGCGAGTCTGAGGTCCTGGGGTGGAGGTGGAGTGTGGCAAGTGTTGCACTGTGCTGGGAGAGTTTGGTTCTTTGGGGGAGTGGCGTGACGATGAAGTGTAGGGTGATTTGGCTGTTTTGGGATATTCTGCGGAGGTGTAGGGGTGACGTCAGAGACGTTGAGGGAAAAAGACAGATTGGCCAGATTCCGGACTTGATCAAGCTCTTCTTGAAATTTCAGCAACTTTTGTTCCAATGGTGACATGTTCTCATGCAAAACCTGAATACCCCGGCCGTCAGTGGCCTCTACCCGTTCAACCATATTCTCTTGTCCGGTGCCACTGGACTCTTCCATCTTACTTTTGCCTTTGTCTTTGCCCCTGGGAGGACTAGGAGGAGGAGTAGGAGGAGGGTCCTTGGATCTTGTGTGATAGACTGATGATGCCAGAATGCACGAACTAACCTTTGGGGAGGGGAATAATCAATAAAGGAAAAACAAAAGGTAACGAAGTCAGTGAGGATTATAAAGAATATTGCAGTAATTTAAACACGTAATGCGAAAATGTAAAACGCATCCTAAGTTGGGGAACCTCTTTGTGCCCGAGGTAGGCCTAGCGACAAATTAATTTGGAGAACTTGGAATGCTAATTGCCTCATTTTATTGATGTAAAAATGGATGAAGCCAAAACAATACAAAAACAATAAGCAAGAAATAAAATCATTAATGGCCATCGGCCTTATTACATTGGTAAAGCGGAAAAGAAAATCTTATCTAATTGGGTCCCAGAAGGACCTTCTCCAAGCTTGGCCCTCTTGGCATATTTTAGATCATGCTGAGTCTGAGGACTTCGTGCCTCCTTTCCTGCGAACAAACAAGGTTAGGCCCTTACCCCCGCCAGACTCGACTATTTAACATCAATAATTAGCAGGAGCATTTAGTTCCCCAAATAAATGCACAGAACGTGAAGTCGTCCATTTGGGTTCCAGGGAAACCCAATGGACTTTGGACGAAGCTATCTTAAAGGCTATTGTGCGGACAACACATTAGCCTAGCTAGGTTTGACCATGATGCATGCAACATTACAATAGAGTAAGGTTTCTATGGGGTTTTAGACCGGTACCCTTGAGCGGACAACTCAAGGGGGAAGACACGGAACTGTCGACTGCACCGCTGATCGACTAGTTTTACCGCAAATACGCCTTTCCGAATTTTGGGGGTAGTATTATTGGAATAGCGCAACCACTCATTGTAAGCGTTGCTATAGGATGTTTGTTTGGCACGAGTGGAATATGAATGCGGAGCATGATATGCAATAAATAACACTTAAACAAGTAGGCATGTATTTTTCACATTGAAGAAAGCGGTAAAGAAAGGAAATACAACAGTTACAATTGAAAGCAGTTACAAAGAAAACATGAAGATTTGTCAGTTTTGTTCAGGTGAAATAAATACTTGCAAGAATTAACAGTTAATAGCATATAACGGGGAATAGGAAAAGAGGCAAGCATTTAACAAAATTAAAGGTCCAAATTCACAAAGCAACTTGTAATGGTAAAAGCCTAGGGAATATCCCCAGCAGAGTCGCCATGCTGTCGCGCCCCCCTTTTTCCTCGCACGAGTTAGGTACGCGGAGATCGGGTTTCATGACATTCTGGACAACTCCTTAAAGGAAAAGGTTTAAGGAAGAGTCGCCACCTAACGATTTATGGTGCGTTAGGGAACGTAGAATAATTAACTCATAAACTAGTTTGCATTACCAGAGATTGGGTAAGGGCTTGAAGTTATCCTAAGGGGAAGGTGTTAGGCACCCCTCAAGATCCACAACTGTGGGTCCCAGCCAAGTAGTTTTGTGAATTTGGACAGTAAGCAGATAACAAACAAGGTACATGTAAGAGGGGATTTCAAGTAAATACTAAAATTACTAAAAGAAACAAAGTAAAATCATTTGAATGAGAATGTCCTAGGTTTTAAAGTAATATGGATCACATCAATGCAATACCCGGTATGTCACTCCTCGAAGAGGGGCTACACGTGGTATTAGCGCACCGGTCATCATATCCATACCCTACCATTCCCACCCCGCTAAGGTATTTAAAACGCGTGTGTTGGTCACGAAGCTTATTGCGTGTTGTTTACCCGTCCGTTCTATAAGTCCCGGAGGGTGCTTAAGACTAGTAATCCTATAAGGGGAGTACTAGGCTGACCCTCAGGTTTAAAGAAAGGATGAAATTCTAAACGAAAAGTAAGAAACAATTAGGACATACACATATGGGGATGCACATAAACAAATACATGGCTCATATATCCCTCCACAAATTAGACACGCCTCAAACATAAAGAAGTCTCAGATTTCAGAACCTAAGGCAAGATTTCTAGGTGTGAATACAGTAACCGGACGATCTCATTTTTAGAAGAGGTGTATAACCAGTTTTAGACCATTATAGCTAGCAAGCAGTGTACAGAAATAGTTTCTGGTTTTAATAAATATTGGTGCCTAAGGTTTGCCTAGGCGTCTGAAATTTCCTAATTGCCGTTTTAGGAAATAGATAGAATGCACCGCTTTTAGACTTAGTGCTAGTGAACAGGTGATTATGTGATCATGCATGGATGCAAGTCCTATAGGCATGATATCTAAAATGCAGGCAATATGTCGAGTATGCAACTAGATCTGGTTTTAGATACAGAAAACATTTTCAATCATTGAAATCTATTTTAAACGAGGTTACTTATTACACAGATGGTACAGGGGTATGGTTTCACTAAATTATCGAACCTAGCGCATGATTTCTAGGCGTTCTTTGCTGTACAGTTAACACAGGAGTCTGAATATATGCTGAAAACAAATTCCTAAAGTCACATGATATCTAATGCAAGTTCTGATAAGTACTTGTTATTATGAACCTAAACATGATTTCTAGATGTGAGGCATGGATATGCAAAAGTAATATTTTATTAACCATTTCATTTAGTTATCTAACTACGAACAGGACCTCTAAGTGGGAAGCAATTATAACAGCTTTTTACGGGTATTCTAGCATGATTTTTTAAGGGAGTATGCATGAGATGCAGACATAAATATACCTAAGAACATGATTTCTAATGCATGGTCGATATGTCTTAAGTAGGATTTCTATTGCACACAGAGGTAAAGTAAATCCTAAGCATGTTTTCTACCCAGAATTATACTAACATGCATAATCCCACCCATTTTCACTATCCAGCCCCAGAGTTGTTTTTACACTTAATTATTACAGACCATTGTTGCACAAATTACACAAATGAATAAGAAAATTAAGAAGTTACACTATAGGGAGCCTAACAGTAGGCCCAAGTACAAGATCCAACATGTCATATGCCAAGACCTCTTGTAACCCAGGTGTGTCAGAGTAGTAACATAAGGTAAGGAATAATAGTTTTGAAACCGAGTAGTAACATAAGGTAAGGAATAATAGTTTAACATAATTATAGAAGTAACATTCAGTCAGAATCAATCAAAGACCTGGACTCCCTTTAATTAGGGAGTCACAATTCAAATGGCACAATTAGGATTAAATAAGGAAAAGAATCAATGTGTAAACTGACCATTTACCATAACAGGAGCAGTAAAGCATATAGCAAGTAGTTAAGTCTAGGTACAGAGCACATTAATTAGGGAGGGTATATGTCAAACAAATCAGTAGCATATGCGTGTCCATAAATAGGGCATAGTACAATCTAGTTATAGAAATTAGTCACAGGAATCACGAATGGAATTGTAAATCAAAGGGCTTAACAAACGTATCACACAAACAAGGAAACAATTCAAAAACTAGTACATAATTACAAGGAAAATACACAAAGTCACTATTTAGGGAAGACATCACAGGTCTTAGGAGTTTACCCAAAAATCAGTATAAATCATCATGTGAACAATCGATAGAGCAAATAGTCAGACTTACTAGACGTTTAAACAATAGGTATTGAACAGAATCAGAGAAGCCCTAAGCAAACATTTAGAGAATCAATAGGAGATAGCAACGAATTAAAGCGAGAATCACAAAGAACGCACAGATAGTTTCATAGGAAACGAATACACATAGTCATGCAATAAAAGACAACCTAGAAAATTAGGGGTTTTAGCATAGTAGTTCAGACAACAGGAAAAGCATGAGAAAATTGCTCAAACACAGTAGAGATTGCTAAAAATCAAAAGAAGAATTGCTTTGAAAACAGTGTTAAGAAACCCTAAACTTCGAAATCGTTAAAAATAATGAAATTTTCCAGAGAAAAATATAGAAAGTTTCATAACACTGTAGATCTATAATAGATCTTAAAGAAAAGGTCAAAATATAGAAGGTTAGGGTTTCGTGGAACCCAAATGAGAGGGAAAACCTCATAGATGGCACCGGCTTAGGCCGGAATGGTTGTGAATCTTACTCAGACGGTCGGGGAGGCCGTAAAAGTGGCAAGGGACCATGGGAAGGCAAGATAACCGCTCCGAGCTCGCCTGAGGACCCCAGGGCATCACTGGACGGGTGAGAGGTAGGTGGATAACCATGAAATGATAAAGACCCAAGGTTTCCGGTGAGAAACTAGCCGGAGAAGATGAACGGAACCCATCGGAGGAGAGAAGTCAAGGAAACTTCTCGAAAGGGATCTAGAGAGTCCCAGCGAGATAGAGAGAGATAGTGAGAAGAACCGTCTCGAAGGAAATGAGACGGGAAAGAGGGTTTGGTTAGAGTTATTTTAGGTAAGTTAATTCTGGGCCGTTGATCTATCTTGATCAACAGATCAGATGATCTGAAGGGTTGGGCCGGGTATAGTTATAGGATTGGGCTGGGGTTTAATTAAAGATTGGCTTGGGGTTCAATTTAGGCTAGATTTTAAAATAAAAGTGGCTAGATATTGAATACCCCAAAAAATAGATAAATAATTAAATAAACAGCCAATAATTGTACAAAAAATGAAATTGAGTTTAAATAGATAAAATTAAGGTGATTAAATAATATTAAATACAAAAATGAATATTTTTCGAATTAAAGTAGCATAAAGTATACAATTGGGCTACAATTGCAAAATTACTGTGATTGAAATTACATAATGCGCAATTGGCTAATTTATGAAATAATTAAGTCCCAATGGACAAAAAATGATTAAAAATGATATACCGAGTTGTGACACATTTTCAAATTATTTATAACATAATTTATGAATGATTATTTAAATATGAAATATTTAACAAACATGAGAAATAATTTTGATAAAGATATGGAAAAATATGGAAAAATACCAATTATTAAAAAGAGTGATTTTGAAGCGTATATGCAAGTTTGAAAATAATTTGAGAAAAAATTGGGTATCAACAGTGACAACACGTAATAGTGGATCGAAGTAGAAAAAAATCTGTATGATGTTCTTGATAAAGATTGTACCGTGCTCTCTTAGAATTTGAAATCTCGTTGCGATTACACCGAATAGTCTCATTGCAAATCTCTTAGAGTTGCAAATCTGAATTGAGGCTTAATTTGTCTCTTACCATACTTAGAATCATACCTTAATAAGGTAAATTTCTTAAAATGGTTGGATTTTTGTGGGCCCTACTTGATAGGGATGTCTTGTCCAAATAATGTCCAAATTATGACACCTAGCAACATAATTTAAGAGTCATTTGATTGACTACATTTTACTGCCACGTTTTTGGCTTTAAGATTATCCAATAACTTAATTGACTATGTTAATCCCCCACTAATCCAATAATTAACCAATTACCCACATAATTAAGAATTATCCAAATAACTTAGAATAATTATCACTTTTAACACACTTCATGCACATTACTAGCATGGCCATGTGGTACCTTGTGTGACACTAATCCATAAATACCAGGTATTTATAGCCCGGTCCGTATTTTATCTCAAAATGCGAAACTTCAACGAGATTAATTTTCATCGATTTGCTTACCCTCTCACCTTCACGAATTTACTTATCACTTGCTTGAAATATCATAATACTTATAATCTCAAAATAATCTCATTTCCGAGCTTACGTCGATTAACTTACGATGAAACTTTAGTGTACAAAAATGCGGGATGTAACATCTCATTTTCCGAGCTTCCATCAATTTATTTATGGCATACTTTCACCCACGAAAACATGAGGTGTAACAATTGATACCCTGAGAGTATGCATATGGTTTTAATCATTGAGTTACATCGCATTTGACATGCACACTTGACATACAGACATAAATATGTATTTTTCCTCATTTTGTATGGTATCACGTAATTTATGACTTCTCACACATATCGACATATGGGCATAGTGATGTATTTTACACTGGCTACCTCAAAAGAAAATGAAACATCTTATTTATTGTTGAAAGGATTTTGGGAAAAATTACAGTTTTCAAACTTACTCATATTTTCGACGATTTTGGTAAAGGTTTTGGGTTTCCACTGATATCTTGAAAAGAGGAACTATTTTCGGTAAACTATGAATAAGTTGAACACTTTATCTCTGAATTACTTCTTTATTTTTTGCTTTACGTTGTCATGAACTATTACTGGTTGTGGGTGTTGGACCCGACCTTTGTTCCAACTCGTTTTTACTTTCAACCGAAGGTTATGTTTGCTAATTATTGAGTACATGGGGTCGGTTGTACCATACTACACTTTTGCACCTGTCATGACCCAAATTTCTCTCCACATGGTCTCATGACGGCACCTAGTCTCTACGACTAGGTAAGCCTAAAAATATGCGGAAAAAGTAAATCGGAAACATGTATAAAACATTAAAGATAAAACAATACCATAAAGCTTAAGCCGCTCGGCATTTACAGTTTAACTCTTCCCAAAACCCGGACTATCACAATTGTCACAAGCTTGGCACTATAGCTCAATACATCAAAACTTAGAGTATTTCTGTCTAAGTACTACGACTATACTAAGATAAGGAAGGGGACTCGGAAGGTTCTACGGACGCGGCAGAAATACCTCACAGTCTCCAAAAGTTGATGCTCCTCCTAACCTCGGTACTCCGTACTGGTACCTGGATCTGCACATGGGGAAAACATGCGCAGAAGGGTGTGAGTACTCCAAATTCGGTACTCAGTAAGTGCCAAGCCTAACCCCAATCAAGTAGTGACGAGGTCAGGTTGAGGCTCTACTGAGTTTGCAAATAAAACAATTATAATTTAACAGTTGTAACAAATAGCAATAATTAACAAAAATTTAAAGTAAGAACTAGAAAGAATGATGTAAAATAGCTCTCAGCTCAGCACATCATATAACTCAATATAAAATCATGCAATGTAATACAGGGGGAAAGCTCACCGGTCTCGGCCCGTAGTCCCAATTTAAATATGCAATGCAGTACAGGGGGAAAGCTCCCGGATCTCAGTCCGTAGTCCCAATTTAAATATGCTATGCAGTACATGGGGAAAGCTCCCGGATCTCGGTCCGTAGTCCCAATTTAAATATGCTATGCACTACATGGGGAAAGCTCCCGGATCTCGGTCCGTAGTCCCAATTTAAATATGCAATGCAAGATGTATATCGGATGTAGCGTAATTCAAAAGTTTAGGAAAACAGCAGGCAAATATAGAGTAAAATACTTCAACAAGGTTCAATTAGTAGTAATGAGTGGAAAATCAAGTGAAATCTATTAACATGTTTAAATATCAAGTTGCTACTCAGTTTAAACCAATAATAGTAGTAATAGGATTGAAAATGAGGTATGCCATAGAAAGAACGAAGGAAATCCAGTAAAAATAACCTATGAACGCACCCGTCACCTCACGTACAAGGGGTTTTTATAGTGAAAAGCAGTTAAAAATGCTTAAGGGAAGATCCCCAACACAGAGTTAGGCAAGCCACTTACCTCGACTACACAACTCAACTCTGTACCACGCTCTTGCCACAAGTATCCAACTCCGGGTGGCCCGAATCTAATAAATTCGATTGCATAATGTAAATAATACTTCAAGAAATCAAAATAACTAATTAAGTCGAAGCTAATACGCGAAATTAGGAATTTTAACCAAAACGCCCCTCGGGCCCACGTCTCGAATCGGGTAAAATTTACGTTTTCCGAACCCTCATTCACTCACGAGTCTAACCATATAAAAATCTTTCAAATTGGAGGTCACATACTCACTCAAAACCCCATAATTCGTTCTATGAAGTTTCTTCTCATTTTCCCATTTTCTACTCAAGATTTTCGAAATTAAAGGTAGAATTAAAGGTTAGATTCATGGAAATTGATCTATATAGGTTAGGAATCACTTACCCAAACTACCCAGGTGCAAAAGTCTCCAAGAATCGTCCTTCCCGAGCTCCAAAATTCGAAAATGGTGGAAATAGGCTTTAACCCTCGAAATGGGTTTTTAACATTCTGCCCAGGGGTTTTCTACTATGCGATCGTAGAACTTCAGCCGCAATCGCGGAGAGTTATAAACATGCACCCACAATTTGACCTATGCGATCGCGACAGGAGGTCTGCGATCGCGGACTTTCTAGAAGCAGACTTATGCTATCGCGTTCCAATGCCTGCGATCGCGGAGGACAACCATCAGACCCCCCCCCCCCCCCCCNACAATGCCATCGCGACCCTACGCATGCGATCGTGGAGAACAACGAAATAGAACTATGCGATCGCGAATAGTCTTCTGCGATCGCGAAGAACAAATCATGTGCCTCCCCAGATGACACTATGCGATCGCGGGGGAAGACCTGCAATCGCGGAGAAGGAATCACTGCTGGTGAAAAACCAGCAAAACCAGGTAAGGCCTTTTGGCCAAAAGGGTCCGTTTGAACCCCCGAAACGCACCCAAGGCCCCCGGAACCTCAACCAAAACCACCAACCGACCCTAATACCTCATTCAAACTTGGTCGAGTCCTAAAACATGTCCTATAACATCTAAATCATCAAATATGCATAGATGCAAGCCTAAGAACTTATGAAATTCCAAGAATTCACATTCGACGCCGAAACACGTCTAAACTTATTCGAATGACCTCAAATTTTGCACACAGGTCAAAACTGACATTACGGACTTGCTGTCGCTTTCGGAATTCCATTTTGAGTCCGATATCAAAATCTTACCTATCGGCCGAAATCGCCGAAATTCTATCTTTCGCCAATTCAAGCCTAAATCTATATTCGACCTCAAAAACACAATCCGAATACGCTCCTAACACCGAAATCACCCAACGGAGTCAACGAAATTCCATTTCGGATCCATCTTCACACAGCTCTAGCTACGGTCCGATTTCTAAAGATAAAATTCACCTCAAAGGACTATGTGTCAAAAATCACTCCGACTTTCACCACTCAACTCTCCGACCCGTTCCATTAATATAATAAGACATGGGAGAAGAAGTTATTAGGGGATCAGGGCGCTAACTCTCAAAAAAACTGATTGGGTCGTTACAGTACCTTGCGTGCAGATGTTGACTGATGATGTTGCAGTGTTCGACGGGAGCTGGATTTGAAGACATATCTGTGTTCCGGTTGCAGCTGCATCTTGTTCATGGTATCCTTAGATTCATAAAGGCTCTGTTTATGTACTTTTAAAATAGATGGTGTATTTACTTATTTTATATTTGTAAACTCTATTCTTAGAAGCTCATAATTTGTGCTATCAGTTCTTGGGGAATGTATAAAATCCGGTTTACTTCTCTATTAATTGTTTTATTGATTTCAATGGAATTGGATAGTTGTTAGTTGGCTTACCTAGCATGTTGGGTTAGATGCCATCACGACTAGATGGATTTTAGGTCATGATAACAAGATATAAGAAATTATAATTAATGATATAACTTAAAAGTTCCTTCTAAATATATTGGGTTATAACAATTACATTGACAACTAAAGCATTTATGGAATTGAAGAAAAATTCAAAAATTGGATTACATCTTAGGGCATGTCATTATCTCAGTATCAGGGTGCATTGCATGTATATTATAGATTTTTGCATGCAGATTCGTCAAGTGAAGCTTGGACAATCTTGATGAATTGATATCAAAGTTTTGTACATGTAGAAAGTAGAAACTACGAGAGTTTAGAATATAATTTGAGATGGCTCAAATGAGGCCAACAGTTTGTAAAGAACTTTTATAAGAGTTAAAAAAATCGACAATGGTCTAAAGACCAATGGAGAGTATTGGAAGAAGTTATTGTTGTTGAGAGATACTGCAGTTTCTAAGTTTAAAATTTTATAACAAAATGACGATTTTGAGGCGACCAAAAATCTTAACACTTTGACACTTGATGAATTAGAAGGTGAACTGGTGACTGTATGGGATAAAAAATATCGTTGATATAGGCAAGCCATGTTAACACCATGATAGCCTTCGTCGGCTGCCACATGCTATCAATAAGGTCTCCACAAATATCTTCTCTAGGTCGAAGTAGCCTCAAAGCGATGAAGGGTGAGGTCGAAGAGTTAGCAAAAATCAATGTCGTGATGTCATCGTAGTTCAATGTCGAGGTCGAACAACTTAGAAAGAGTTATAATGGTTAGTTTTAAGATAGGACATAAAAGAGAATATTCTAGTAGATATTTTCTACACATGTACTATTGAGATTTTTAGGAACATGTTCCCTATAAATAAAAAGAGACACACTGATAACAAATTCATTTGTAAAAAACACGTTAACTTTATAGAGAGAATTTGGTCCTATTGCAAGCATACAAAAACACTCTTTCTACTAAGATACTTGTCTAGAATTTCCATTGTATCCAAGAACAACTTAAGTGTTCAAAGGCTTATCAATAATTCATCATTATCAGAGAGAATATTCACTAATTTCATCCCTTTTTGGGTGACTCACACGTTTTATTTACTTAAATGCCACTTAATGCTATTTATTACTATTTAATTCCATATTCCATCTTTTTGGATCATTGAATATTGTTATTATTGCTTATATTCAGTGCCATTCGGACAAATATACAAGTTATTTGTCACAACACGGATAGCTTTATCTTTAGTTTATTATTATAAGCTAAGATTAACTTTTCTTTATTTAAATCTAATTGGTTAAACCAAGATCTATACTTTTGGTCAAACTGTTTGGCGTCGTCTATGGGGATTTATTAGTTAATTTTTTAGTATCCTTTAGATCTACAGCTAACGTGAGTCACTAACACAAGCCCTTAGATCTTTCTCTTTCTTTGCACGTACAAAAACCTAATTGGCAGGTAACCAAGGATAGAGGACTAAAGTAACAGGCGATTTCCCTAGAAACCTCATGAACGCTATCAATGAGAGTTGAGAAACATTAGGCAAGGACGTGAAGACCAATGCCTCCCCTAGGCACGAGAGGTCCCCTACCCCCATTGTAGCATAACAAAACTAAATAGAGAAGGGACCTCCATGTCCACAGAAGAAAGGACACCACCGGTCGTGAAAAAGCTCCTCGAAGCATGGCTGACCGATACGCTAATAAGCATTTTCAACCAAGCCCTCTCCATGTACGACTACAAAGACTGCAAGAACCTACATAGTACAACAAGTAGACGAACAGGGTCACCAACCAGACCCTCCAACACGAGGTATAACTCACAATATTACTAACAATGCAAGTGACAGCTCCCTCGTCGCTTTTCTAAAGAGGATAAAAGAAATGGAGAATGAAAATAAAGCACTCAAAGATCAAATGAAAGAACACCAAGAACGAGTCGACAAGATATTGGATGCCCCTAAGCTAATAGCCAAAGAGGGACAACGGGAGGTTCATAGAACAACTATAAAACAAAGAAGCAACGCCACATGCCATACCAAAGACCTTCAAAATGCTGTCGTATCTCAAGATATACAACGGAACGACCGATCCCAACAATCACGTGACTTATTATGTCACCGCCTTGAAAGGCAAAGACCCTACCAAGGAACAAGTATCATTTATTTTGCAGATGAAATTTTACGAAACTCTTACGGGAGGGGCATTAACATGGTACTCACAACTACCATCCCGATCTATAGAAACCTTCAAGGAAATGGCTAATATGTTCGTATCGGCACACGCCCAGAAAAGCTGAAACAAGTCCGAGGGGATGGCGGTCGCGACTTTAGGAGAGGGACCGGGGGACTTCCTCGCCCAATTCAACACTGTAAGGATGACCCTACCAAACGTGTTTGAAGGGATGGCGATCGCGACTTTCAAAATCGGTTGGGTAGAGATGGTTTGAGAGCAACTAGAAAAGTGCTGAACCGATTGATGAAATATCTTCTAAAAACTTGGGACGAGATTCATAATGCTTACTGCGCCAAAGTCTGAGCAGATGAGGAAGACCTCAACGGGCCACTAATCGGCTCATCTCGATACAAGCCGAGTCAAAGAGACAACATCATGAGGGATCACCCGGTCTCATGAACTAACAGGAAACGACATCAGCCAAACTTCAGGGTCCCCGCTTCATCTTCTCCCCACTATGAGGAAGCCCATCTAGGCCGAGAATGGGGACTCACCGAAATGTGAGATGTATGCCCCCTTATTATCTTCTTACAATTTTGTGTATCGCCTACCGAAAAATTCTATGCCCTGGATAAACTCAGAACGAAGGTGAAGTGGCTACCAAAGATGAGTTCTTATTCGAGCACCAAAACATCCGACGCCCTCTACGAGTTCCACCAGAAGCACACAAAACAGATAATTGCATCGTCCTCAGGAAAGAAAATGTAAACATATTACGGTAGGGACACCTCAAAGAGATGCTGAGTGAAAAGGGGAGAAATAACTTTTCCCGAGGACGTGAACAACAAGCCCCGAAGCCGCTGTCACCAGCTCGTACTATCGACATGATCAGTGGCGGCAACATCGATGCCTGCATCAACTGCGTTAAA
The DNA here is from genome assembly GCA_005239495.1 of Nicotiana undulata. Classification (NCBI taxonomy): domain Eukaryota; kingdom Viridiplantae; phylum Streptophyta; class Magnoliopsida; order Solanales; family Solanaceae; genus Nicotiana; species Nicotiana undulata. The sequence goes on from ML275629.1 coordinate 63,544, forward strand.
TTTAACACCATTAACTTACTCAAATGATCTATCATCCGAGACCTGTATGACGGACTCAAAGAAATGTTCCGCACATGCGGAAAATACACTTGCACCAGCGACATCGCAGAAGCGCCAAAAGAACCGCATGTGCGAACAGCTTCGCATAAGTGATTGTTGGGACGCAAAAGTGGCCGCCACACGTGCGTTCAAATCTCCACAAAAGAGAGCTCCCTCCCATGCCACTATGATCGCTGAAGTGGCCAGGCTCATACAGAAGCAGAGCTGCATCTGCGCTCCAAAATGTCGCAGGTGAGGAGCACCAGAAACAGGCTTGTCACGAAACATGAAAATGATCCGAAGCTCGTACGAAACATACCTGGGGCCCCCACAACCCCGTACAAGCATACAAAAAAGTTCCATAACATAAACAGGACCTACTCGAGGCCTCAAATAACATCAAACTACATAGCAACTATGAATCGCACCACCAATCAAACTTGTGAACTTTCAAATCTTCCAAAATCCAAAACTCATGGCGAAAAATGTCAAATCAACCCGGAATGGTGTCAAATTTTGCATGATAGTCCCAAATGACATAATGTAGCGAATACAACCCTCAGATTTGCATCTTGACCCCGATATCACTGATGAGTGGTGATTTTACCTCTCTTTCTAGTATTTTTTCTTTAGATTTTGCGTCATTTAATTGTAATATAAGGTTGTTTATTGTGTGTATTTTTAGATTTTTAGGTAAATGATTCCATTAAGTGATCTGAATTCAATTGAAGTGGAATTGAGAAAAAGAGAAGGGAAATAAAGCAAAATTCTTTAGTGATTCTGCATCTGCGGAATACTGGTCGATTTTACGACCTCACATCTGCGAGGAAATGACCGCATTTTTTGGAAGAAAGCCTCGAAGGCGGGAATCACATATGCAATCTGATCAATGCATCTGCAAAAGCGCACCCGCGCTTGACGTCCGCTTCTAAGGTCGCGCATCTGCGCGTGTAAGTCCGCTTCCGCGGAACAAGTGCATTTGTCAGTTGCCGCTTCTGCGTTAGGCTATCCGCACCTACGGAGAAGCACCTGCGAGGATCCTTCCGCAAGTGCGGTCAACATGCTTCAGACCTGGGAATACTTGGAAATTCACATTTCCTCAATTCTAAACCCACAAATACACGACCTATCTTTTTGTAAAATCTTTGGCTTATTTTCAGTCTCTTAGACTAGAGATAACAAGTTTTGGAAGCTAGGGTTCTTGCACACACACATCTGTGTCTTGAAGATTAGAAGCTTTTGGTTGAGAATTCTTACTCATTTATGCTCATTCCTTCATTTCCTTGCTTTGTATTGAATATTTAAGTGTGTAGTATTTTTTCCAACACTTGAATCTTGTTTATGGAAATATTCATATTTAAAGTGTGGATTAAATATCTTGTTATGCTTATGTATTGAACGATTTTTAATTATATTAAAGTGAGTTATTGTTTCTTTAATTATTCTTGTTCTTTAATGTTTCCAAAGGGATTAGCTAACCCTAGGACTCACCCATTAACTTTGAATAAATTTTGGAAAAGGATTTTCGGGGTTGGGAAAGATTAATTAACAAGAACTTGAGGCTTTAACCCTCATTTTATAGATTCTACCTACGGATAGGATTGAACTACTTGTATCCATATCCAGGTGTTCTTAATCTCTTGATTGTTTTAGGGATAGTTCAATAAGGAAGTCTTGTTAGTCTTCAGAAGAAGCTAATATAGAATTGTTACCCGAGGCTAATTAACATGAACTGTGATGACCCAAAAACGAGTCATCTTATGTGCATCTTATTTTGACTGTGTTCCGAGGCCCCGAAAGCCTCCATTAATCTCACCTCGATGTGCGTGCGCAGCCCGGGCGCGTAGCCGGGAAGCCTTTATGTGAAAACTTTATTGAGAGTTAAAGTTTTGATAAATTAATTGAATAAAGTTGACTTTGGTCAACATTTTTGGTAAACGGACCCAGATTCGTGATTCGACGGTCCCGGAAGGTCCGTAGCAAAATATGGGACTTGGGGGTATGCTCGAAATCGAATTTCGAGGATCCAAGTCCGAGAAATGAATTTTTAAAGAAAATTGTTTTATGAAAATATTAAAGGCTTATGAAAATGAACCTTGATGTGAAACCTGTGCTACCGGGCCCGTATTATGATTTCGGAGCCCGGAAAAGGTTCAATCTGTGTTATTTAAGATATTTGTGAAATTTGGTAAGAAACGGACTTGAATTGATTGGCTTCGGATCAAAATGAGAAAATTGGAGTTAATGAAGTTTTGGGGATTTTTAAAGAATTTGAAATTTGGCTTGAAAGGTGATTTTATGTTCCCGAGGTCCGAATGAAATTTCGTGACCGGGAATAGTTCCGTCATGTAATTTATAACTTGTCTGCAAAATTTGAAGTCATTCCGAGTAGTTTAGGCCGGTTCGGCGCATTGAAGTGAATTCTAGAATTTCAAGTTCTTAAGTTTTGATTCAATTTGGTTTTGGGGTTGAATTCTGAGTTTCGTTGTTGTTATTCAAGTTCCGGAAGTTCGAGCGAGTCCGTATCATGAATACAGACTTGTCGGTGCTTTTGGACGGGGTCCCGAGTGGCTCGGGTGTGATTTAGACCCCCGGGAGGTAAGTTGGAAAAACCAGAATTTCTGCTATCTGGTTTCCTTCTCTACGATCGCAGAAGGTGGGTTGCGATCGAGGAGAAGGATTTTGCTGGGCTGTTGATTGTTCTCTTCGATCGCAGCTTCCCCTTCGCGATTGCAGAGGTCTGGGTTCCACACCTTCGCGATCGCAGCCTTTTATCGTGATCGCATAGAGTCGCGTCTGGGCCGGGGGAGTTTGTTCTTCGCGATCGCAGGACCTCTGCCGCGATCGCAGAGGTCTGGCTAGTTGGCTTACGCGATTGCATGCCCCTTGTCGCGATCGCAGTTAAGAAATCCCTGGGCAGTTTTATAAAATACGTGACTTAGCATTTTTCCTCCATTTTCATCTTCCTCCTCAAGTTTTTAGAGAGCTCTTCAAGGGACCTTCCACCACTGTTATTGAGGTAAGTAAATTCCATAGTTTTACTAGTTTCAAACATTAATTCTTAGTTAAATTCACTACTAAATCATCTAAAAACCATAGAATTAGGTAGTAATTTTAGGGTTCTTGAGGATTTCGTGATTTTCCATTTTAGGCCATGAATTCAAGTAGAAATCACACCTTAGTGATCCTTAGGCTATGGGTGAGTGTTCCCTTCGAGAATTTTCGGAATTTGATCATGCGGGATCGGGGTTGGAATTTGGAAATTCTTCAAGAATAGCGATTTTAGTAAAATAACTAGGGTAACTTCCCGCATTGTGCATGCATTGATGTTACTGTATACCTTTTGTCTAGTTGCGAGTCCTCGGGTGTAGAGTTCAAAGTTTCGGGTGCAAATTGTGGTCCGAGGGGTAGATTCGACACGAGGTGAGTCTCCTTTATAACCTTGTAAGAGAGAATTGCCCCCATAGGTGATGTATATGCTATGTGTAAATTGTTTGGGGTCTACGTACGCGCCGAGTGACGAGAGTCCGTACGTAGCGGCTATTATTGTTATGTCCGGGTAGTTAGGCCCACATCATGCCTTGTATGCTTTTCTCATCATGCCTTATATGCCTTTTCTTGTAATGCCTGATATGTTTTCCTTGTAATGCTTCATATGATTTATTGTAACGCCATATGTACTATGAAATTATGTTTTGCATCATGTTATTCTTCTGAGGCTTTATTGAAAAGAATTGTGAAATATATGGGAGCGGGTCGAACGCCACGGCGGAACTGAAAAGAAATTATGAAATATATGGGATCGGGCTGTACGCCACGACGAAATTGAAAAGAAATTATGAAATATATGGGATCGAGCCGTACGCCACGGCGGAATTGAAAAGAAATTATGAAATATATAGGAGCGGGCCGTACGCCACGGCAGAATTTAAAAGAATTGTGAAATATATGGGAGCGGGCCGTACGCCACGGCGGAATTGAAAAGAAATTATGAAATATATAGGAGCGGGCCGTACGCCACGGCAGAATTTAAAAGAATTGTGAAATATATGGGAGCGGGCCGTACGCCACGGCGGAATTGAAAAGAAATTATGAAATATATGGGATCAGGCCGTACGCCACGGCGAAATTGAAAAGAAATCATTAAATATATGGTAGCGGGCCGTACGCCACGACATAATTGAAAAGAATTGTGAAATATATGAGAGCGGGCCGTACGCCATGATGGAATTGAAAAGAAATTATGAAATATATGGGAGCGGGCCGTACGCCACGGCGGAATTGAAAAGAATTGTGAAATATATAAGAGCGGGTCGTACGCCACAGCGGAATTGAAAAGAATTGTGAAATATATGGGATCGGGCCGTACGCCACGGCAGTGTTGAAAGTAATTGAATATATATGGGATCGGGCCGTACGCCACGGCAGTGTTGAGAAATTATGAAATATATGGGATCAGGCCGTACGCCACGACAGTGTTGAAAAGAAATTGAAATGAATATGGGATCGGTCCGTACGCCACGACGAGTGTAGAAGGTACCTTATGGGAGCGGGCCGTACGCCACGGCGGATCTAAGAATTTGTGATTATTGTTTTGTTCGGTGGTCTTACTCTTGAAAGTGCCTTATTGTTTAGTTCAACAATTGTTTGGATTTTTCTGCTTTGATATATATATACTTGTTGCTTATTTCCCTGACATGCCTACTGTATTTTGTCTTATTCTATCATATGTTATCACTGCTGGACCTTAGTGAGTATCGAGTCGACCTCTCGTCACTACTTCTTCGAGTTTAGGCGGGATACTCACTGGGTACATATTTATTTAATATGTACTAATGCTGCACTTTTTTTTCTTTTCTGTACTTTACTGTACAAGTCCGGAGACTGGCACGTCTGACTATCAGGCCGGTGCTAGATATTGATAGCGTGGTCATTCTT
>ML275630.1:0-32893 GCA_005239495.1 Nicotiana undulata
TCAAACAAAATATTTCATGCATTTGTTATTAGATAAATAGATTTTGTTAATGAGATTTAAGATCGGAGTTTAATTTATTTGTTCAAGAATTTAAAAACAAAGGGAAAGGAAAACAAAGAAAGAAAAGGGGGAAAATTGGTCTAAATTCAGACTGGGCCAATTTTCATGGCCCAATTCCCTCAAAATCCGCCCCAAACCCGTCCAAACTCGCCCCAGATCCGACCCACTCCCATACCCGGTCCAGCACCCCCTCTCCTTAAAACCTCATTTTCCAAAAAAACCTAGGGGTAGACACAAGAACACATCAGGAGCTCCCTCTGGAAAAAAAACGAACGGCGCTCCCCTTCTTCTTTACTCCCTCTCCATCTTCACCAAGAAAAATCTGAGACCTTTCACTAGAGATTAGCAGCCATCCCCTCTTCTCCTTCACTTCTCCGCCAGCACCGCACCCTCCTCCCTCGATCCTTCATCTTCTCCCCCAAATATCCCCTCTCACAAGCCCTAACCCTAGGGATTACCTTTCTCTTTCCCACATAAAAACGACGGACAGCCCATGGAGGAACCCTAGCGGGCGCCGTCGCCCTCCATCCATCATCCATAACAGATCAGAGTTAACCCTAGAGCCACCGCCTAGTCTCTCCTCGCTCTCTCATCAGTATATACACACCCCATTCATCTTGACCTCACACACAACATCATTCAGCAACAAACAAAAAGCAAGAAGAAAAATTGAAAGTCTTAAAAGATTTTGAATGTTGAAAACACAAAAGAGGTTACAAAAATGAGAAGAATTTCTGGAAAATTTGACTTCGATTTTCAGAAAAAACGAAAGGAAAAACTAGGAGAGTTTAGAATGTTGATTTTAAATTCGATTCCTCGTTTCTATAACTTCTAGATTTTTAAAAGCTGTTTGAGTTCAAAGAAATTGCTATTCCCGTCCAGGTTGGTTGGTGGCTGAAGTTGTCGCCGGACCTCGCCGGAGTTTGCTGTTTGCTGTCGTATTGCTGATTTCTTGCTTGTGCTGAGCTTCGTTCTTCAGTTCTTTGCTTTTAATTTGCTATTTCAGCTTATTCCAAGTCTAGGTACACATCTATAAACCAATATAGTTTTGAATTTCTGCATAATCGAACTTCTCTGCCTTCTTCTATGAAATTCAAATCTGCTACTTCTCTCATGTGATGTTTACGCCTAGCTTTTTGGTATAATTTGTTGTTTAAGTAGATTTTTGAGTGCGATTCTCCCTCTATCTGTCATACATGTTTTGTGTAGTTTAGTCTGAAACTTACTATCAATTTGAAAAGAAAACAATTTCACATTATGACTAACTATAAATACTAAGCAAATCCATGAAGATTCGGGTTTAAGCTCATTCAATTGAAGCTTTTCACGAGCTGTACATTTCAGATTCCCAGAAATACCCAGCTTTAAGAGTTATTAATGGATTTTATTTTAAAGTTGTGATGCTGACATAGTTAATTGATTATGTTTTTGAGGTTATTTTAATAGTTATTTCATTTTGTGATAGGACATGAAGGTTCTAGGCCAAATCACCCCTCAATATCGTGTGAATTTTATTGTTTGTTTGTTGCATCAGTTTCTTAGTTTTTATGTCCTATATGCTAGTTACAGATAGGTTGATGTATCAATTGGTATTTAAAAGGGCCAGATTTCTAGCACCTTTTGGATATCCATGTCCTTAATTTGTACCTTAAAACACCTAGTCTCAAAAGATTGGAAAACTCACACATACAGTAACCCATTTATGTCATTGAATTAGAATAGGCATGGGCTGATTTGAGCGTAAATTTGCTAGGCCCAATAAGTTTATTCAATAGATAGATGTCTCATAATTATAAGGATATAATAGATAACACTTTCCATCACACTCATGCCTTACATTAATCTCAAACTAATCTTAAAAATATTTAAACTATTGAATCATGTAGGTTGTTTGAGGCACGAATTATAAATCATCACGGCCATGGGTACGGTTCTCGTGGCACGGTCGTGATACAAAATCTACACTCGGGTTTGCAACTCATGCTCCCGACCACAACTTCGAACAATAATAAAAATCACACGTTGTAAATCACTGGTGCATTTCATGTGGCGCGTTTACAATGTGTCCAAAAACGACAAGTGCACGCCATCATGACTTGTTTCAGAATAATCCATAAATATTAAAAGCGGCTAAAAAGTAAAATGCACAATAGGTTTAAAATATGTAAATATTCAAATAATTAGGTCAAATATCAATAGTTAAGCGACCAAGCTAGAACCACGGAATTCGGGAGTGCCTAACACCTTCTCCTGGATTAACAGAATTCCTTACCCGGATTTCTGGTTCGCAAACATTTTAAACAGAGTCAAAATTTCCTCGGTTTGGGATATTAAAATAAATGGTGCCCCGGAACACCATAAAAATCCGGGTGGCGACTCTGAAAATCAATAAAATAATCCCAAATTCGAATAATGTCACTTTAATTGGAAAAACTCCCTAATCACCCTTACCCGAGGAAGGGAAAAATGAGGTGTGACACCCGCAGCAGATCCTGACCCGTTCGACTTCATGACAACGCCGGGATTTCAGGAGGTCATGGGCCGTATGATCTGGTTCATGGACACTATGACCCACGTTGGTTTATTTCCAGCAGACCCGACCACATCTCAGGCGGGAGGGGGAGCACATACCCCTAGTGCCCAGGCCGCAAGAAATGCAGTAGCATTTTATCAGACCCCGGGTACACTGTCCATGGGTGGGGTCCAGCCAGTAGTAGCAGCAGCACCTGAGCCCAGACCGGCTGCGGACGGAGATCCACAGGAGTTGTTAGACAGATGGAAAAGACTGCACCCTCCTGTATTCAGAGGTGAGCGTCATGAGGATGCCCAGGACTTTTTTGATAGGTGTAGGGACATACTGCACAACATGATGATACTGGAGTCCCATGGAGTTGACTTCACTACTTTGCAGCTAGAGGGCAGGGCCCGTAGATGGTGGCAGTCCTACATTCTTCGCAGTCCGGCAAATTCTCCCCCCATCACTTGGGAGCAATTTACTAAGCTATTCCTGGATAGGTATATTCCACCCTCTGAGAGGGAAGAGTCGCGATACAGGGTTTAGCAGCTGGAACAAGGTCAGATGTCAGTGACCGACTACGAGGCTAGGTTTTCTGAGTTGTCTCGTCATGCACTTATACTACTTCCTACTGAAGCCAGAGAGAGTGCAGAGATTTGTAGCTGGGTTGCACTTAGGTATTAGGGACAACATGGCCCGAGAGGTGGAAATGGGGACTCCTTATCAGCTGGTGGTAGAGATTGCTCGCAAGATCGAGGGTTACCGGTCGAGGGGCAGAGAGCAGAGAGCAGGGGCAATAGGACAAGAGAGCTAGATTTTTTGGGGATTTCAAAGGTTCTCCAACCAGGGGCAGAGGTCAGTTTGGTAAGGGCCAGCCTATTGGGCACCAAATTCAGCACCCCCACCACCTCCTCGAGGTGCTCCGACGAGGCCTTATTTCAGCGCTATGCCGGAGAGTTCTTATCGCCCTCCAACTATTCAGGTTTCCTCCGGCGGGTATTCTGGTCATCAATGGTCTTCTAACTCTTATTTTAGTGCCATGCCAGAGGGTTCATATCGTCTTCCAGCTATTCAGGGTCCTTCTGAGCAGCAGGCTATGGTGCCGAGAGGTTATTATGAGTGCGGGGATCCAGGCCATATGAAGAGGACTTGCCCCAGGCTTCAGGGCAAGGCAGTGCAGCAGAGTTATCAGCCTATGGTTTCAGCACCGGCGGGCTGGTAGGGGTCGTTCTAGAGGTGGAGGCCAGGCGGGGGGAACATAGTCAGCTCCTTTTCATTCCGGTGGATGTCAGTCCTCCGGCGCTCCAGCTAGATTCTATGCCTTCCCAGCCAAACCAGATGTAGTGGCCTCAGACGCCGTGATCACATGTATTATTTAAGTATGCGGTAGAGATGCATCAATATTATTTGATCCAGGATCCACTTATTCATATGTATCAGCCTTGTTTGCTCATTTCCTGGATATTCCTCGCGAGTCCCTGGGTACTCTTGTTCATGTGTCCACTCAGGGCGATTCTGTGGTTGTGGACCGGATTTATTGGTCTTGTGTGGTTACATTCGGTGGGTTTGAGACCAGAGCGGACCTCCTGTTGCTTGATATGATTGATTTTGAGGTCATCCTAGGCATGGATTGGCTATCTCCCTCTCATGCCATTCTAGATTTCCATGCCAAAACTTTTACTCTAGCCATGCCCGAGTTGCTAAGGTTAGAGTGGAGAGGTTCCTTAGTTAGTACAACTAGTCGGGTTGTTTCTTTCCTGAAGGCTCGACGTATGGTCGAGAAGGGTTGTTTGGCTTATCTTGCTTATGTGCGGGACACCACCGCCGAGTCTCTGACGATTGATTCAGTGCCGGTAGTTCGAGAGTTTGCTGATGTATTCCCTTCAGACCTTCCAGGCATGCCACCAGATCGTGACATTGATTTTTGCATTAACTTAGCTCCAGGCACCCAACCTATCTCTATTCCCTTATACCGTATGGCTCCGAAGGAATTGAAAGAACAGCTTGAGGAGTTGTTACCTAAGGGTTTTATCAGACCGGGCGTATCGCCTTGGGGTGCACTAGTGTTATTTGTGAAGAAGAAGGATGGGACTATGCGGATGTGTATTGACTACCGCCAGTTGAAAAAAGTCACCATCAAGAAGAAGTACCCATTGCCACGTATCGATGATTTGTTTGACCAGTTGCAGGGTGATCGGGTGTTTTCCAAAACCTACAAATAAGCACCTTAAGTTAGTTTTCGGGAATACCTTAGTGCATTTTTGCCCTAAAACCTAAGCAAAAGAGAGTAAATAGTAGGTTAAAATCCCTAGTTATCAACTCCCCCAAACTTAAGCTTTTGCTTGTCCTAAGGGTGTGCATTCGAATTGGTTTATCGATAAATTGAATCGATTATTTGTTATCGGTTTATCGATTTATCGATTTCGATTTTGAAATTTTCCTTATCGATTTCGATTTTGATTATGTCCTCTTCGGTTATCGGTTTATCGATAAACCGATAAGATATACTAAAAAGACAAATATACCCTTGTTAATATATATTTTAATTCCTAAATGCACCCGTTGCTCCATTGCAAAAGCCCCATACTAATGAAATGCTCGGCCCGGCTAAAGTAGAGTGTCTCGTATTTTAAACTTTCAGGTAAGATGTTTTTAGAGAACATCTATCTGAAAACATAGCCTGGGTATCTATTTCTTTTTTCCCCCGGAAAACATATTAGTTTAATTTCCATAAACAAGGCATAGTTATAGCTTAAGACACTAGAAATAAAACTTGAATGGGGCTACAATCAACGTATATGACGTTAACTCCAGCAAAATTTGTCCAACAAATAATCAGTAGGCACTGAGTAGAAGGCTTTTTTCCCATCCAACACAAGACCATTTGGTTTTCCACTTATATACAATATTTGAAGATTATATTGATAGTCTGCCTTCATTGCAAGAAAAGAAAGGAATATATAGCTCCAACTTATAGTAGGGAATCCAGTTTCCTAAAAGGTTATCCCGCAAAGGGCGGAAAATAATCCGCGAGGGATGTGGTCTTTTAATAACACATTTCACATGTTTTCTATCCCCTTTTTGTTTACCTCAACCTGCGACCGTTTATTTGGCAAACCAAACATCAAAATCGGCCACAAGAAAATCTGATCGAATTTGTCTTAAACAATAGTGGAGGAAAAAAAAAGAGAAAAACGAGCCTAAGAGGAGTACCTTCTTTGTGAGATCTTTAAAACACAGCTGCATATTTTTTTATACCGTTGGAGTATTGGTGGCATACATTTGATCCTTTACTTTAGTTTCGTTGCATGTGCTTGTTGACACAATTGTTATGTTATAAACGGCATTCGTCTTATTTTAGTTTCTTTTTGTCCATATTAGTTAGGTGTGTTTATAGCGATATACTTTCCGTGGAATCCCGCAATTTATTTTATTGGTGTAATCGATAACCGAATCGATAAGCCCCAAAAATTGATAAATCAAAATCGAAAAAATCGAAACCTTATTGAAACGATAACGATAAGCATATGTACAAATCGATAATCGATAAGGGTCAAAATCGAATCGATAAATCGAATGCACACCCCTAGCTTGTCCTCAAGCAAACAAGGTAATTCTCACCTCCACAAGAAAGAGAAGTAGAATTTCAGTTGTTCAAAAGTAACTTAGTTCCTAATTGTTGTGATTGCATACTTAGTTATCACGTACTTTACCTGTCATATCATTTTTGTAAAGTTTATTGTATTCCTTCGATTTTTACGTGGTTCCTTTGTTGCTGTCTACTGATACCCTTGATTGTATAAATTCTTGTAAATAGAGTTATTGAATAGTTACTGTTGATTTAAATTATTGTACGGGGGATCAGGTTGCACGCCGCAACAGGTGAAATAAAAGAGGATATTTATATTGTGATATTGTTATTGTACGGTGGGATAGGGTTGCACGCCGCAACAGGTGAAATAAGGGTAGATTGTAATGGTGAAATAAGGGTGTATTATGATATTGATATTATATGGTGGGATCGGGTTACGCACCACAACAAATTATGTTTATTGTTATGATATTGATATTGTACGGTGGGATCGGGTTGCACGCCGCAACATGTGAAACAAGGATGAATGGATATGGTGGAATAAAGGTGAATTATGATATTGACATTATATGGTGAGATCGAGTTGCACGCCATAACATATTTTGTGTATTGTATTCTCTGTTGTATTGTATTGACTTCCGTTCTTTAGCACGAGACTCTGAGAATTTGAATTTATGATCTTTCATTGTTTTTCGAGGATTTAGTTATTGTCATTGACTTATTTCCTTGCTGTCATTTTCCTGAATTCTTTTCCTAATAATACTGTAATTCTAGTGAATTGATTTTCAACGTGAATTTACTACGTTGAGTCATTACCTCATGCCCTGCTGAGTTGTTAGTAATATAGTAATTTTTAAATAAAATATTCTATATCATGCTACCTTGTGTGACTTTTAAGTTAAACCTCGTCGTTTATTTCGGTATTGTAACGACCGACCCATTGTTTTAATTTCTAGAACTTCGTCCCCCTAAATAAGACTCTCTATATATGCTTTTAATGTATTATGATTTGTGGGAACGGTTAGTTTGAGAGTTGGGAAGGTTCGGGTTGAAATCGAAACACTTGGTTCCTTAAGTTAGCCTTAAAAGGCTAAGTTTAACTTCGGTCAATGTTTTGATTAAACGACATTGGAATCGGGATTTGGCGGTCCCAATAGATTCGTATGATGATTTCGGACTTGGGCGTATGCTCGGATTGGGTTTTGGATGACCCAGGAGAGTTTTAGCGCCTAATATTGAAAGTTGGCTCTAGGTTTATGAAGTTCAATAAATTTGGTTTAGAGTAGGTTTTTGTGATATCGAGGTCCGAATGAAATTCTGAGACTGGGAATAGTTTTGTAATGTCATTTAAGACTTGCACGCAAAATTTGGTGTCATTCCGAGTTGATTTGATAGGAATCAGACGTGTAGAAGTCTTTTTAGATGTTTTTGAGTTCATGAGTCAATCCATGCGATTTTACATCCGATTCGTAGTTTTTGATGTTATTTCCGTGTGTTGATCACTCGAGCGAGTTTGTATGAGGTTATTAGACTTGTGTGGGTAATTGGTGTGGAGCCCCGAGGGCTCGGGTAAGTTTCAGACATTTGGGAGGATGAGAAAACACTTCAGTTTTCTGGTGTTTATTGATGGTGTTGCAGGTCTCGCTAATGCGAGAAATTGTTTGCACTTGGGAGCCTTGCATTTGCGAGAATAGCTTCGCAATTGCGAAGAAGCTCGACCTGGGGCAGTGTTCGCATTTGCGATACTTGGACCGCATTTGCGATCTTAGCAGCTGAATCCCAAGGTTCGCATTTGCGAGTGATTTGTCGCATTTGCGACCCTCGCATTTGCGAAACTGGTGTCGCAAATCCGACATCAGAGACCTGTGCCCGGCTCATTTAATGCGGGACATAGACCATTTATCTCATTTTTTTCATCTCTTGGGCGATTTTTGGAGCTTTTGGAAGGGGTTTTCACCTAGCACTTTGAGGTAAGTAATTTCTACACTACATGAGTTAAGTACATAGATTATGGGTAGATTACCATGTAAAAAATTTGTGAAATCAAGGGTTTAGATGAAAACCTAGGTTTTGGGTAAAAATGGGATTTAACCACGAAAATGGTTATGAAATTTGATGAAAAACATATATTTGAGTTTATGGGGGTTATGGGTAACAACTTCCTTCGAAAATTCTGGAATCCGGGCACGTGGGCCCGGGGTGAATTTTAAGAATCTTACATTTAGGGTTGGGTAACCTCTTAAATAGTTGGAATACGAACTTTTGAGTATGTACTGATTAGTTTATATAGTATTTGATTAGTTTTGTATTGATTCGGCACCGAATTGAGGGTGTGAGCACATTCTTAGACCGGGAAGTAGGCCTTGAGACGAGGTAAGTCTCTTTTCTAACCTTGTAAGAGGGAATTAACCTCATAGGCGAACTTAATCAACATGTGTTTCTATTTTTGGGGGCTACGTATGCACGATGTGACGAGAGTTCGTGCGTAGCTACTATTCATGCTTATGTCCGGGTAAATTTAGGTTTACACCATATTTCATTGATATTGTTGCTTGCTTATGCTTATTAATTGTTGGATTAAAGCGGAAGTAGAGGATTTCAATAATTTGAAGTTCCAAGTTGAATTTCTTATTTTTAAAAGGAATTGAGAAATATTATGATAAATTGAGAAAATCGATGTTCAACTGCTTCGCAAGTATATTCCGCGAGCGGGGTAAATTTCCACTACTCTCATGGGAGTGGGCAGTTCGTCTCGGCAGGATTTATTTATATATGATATAGTTCGGGCCGTTCGACCCTCGGCAGTGCATAATATATATATATATATTGTGTTGGGGCGTACGTCCTCGGCATAACTCGTTCGTAAAGATATTAGAACCTCTTGTATATTTGGTATTGTTTCACGGACTTGAAAGGTGAAAGGATTAGATGAAAGAAAAAACTTGGTTCTTACTTGAATGAAAGGATTGTTTACTTATTTCCTGCTTTGAGCTCTATTATCATTGTATAATTCGTGTTTAATTAGAAATTTATATTATTATATTATTGGCCCTTAGTAAGTGTCGAAGTCGACCCCTCGTCACTACTTCTTCGAGGTTAGACTAGATACTTACTGGGTACATGTTGTTTATATTCTCACGCTACACTTCTGCACTTAAATGTGCAGGATCTGAGGCATGTGCATCTGGATATCAGTCTGGCGCGCACGCTTGACTTACACTTCGAGACTTCAAGGTGAGCTGCCTTCCGAGCCGTCCTGCAGCTGTTGGAGTCTTCCTTTTGTTATATTTTCTGTCTATTTCCTTTCAGACAGTAGATTAGTATTCTTTTGTACATTCTACTAGAATGCTCATATACTTGTGACACCAGGTCTTGGCACACACTAGTAGACTTATGGTTTTGGATTTATTTTTATGATTAAGATTTGCACTCAGTTTCTTTCGTTAAATTATTTTACGCCTGTAAATTTCTAAATCTTTTAACAACAAGGAATGTTATTCACTTTGAAAATTTATTTAAAAGGTGAAACCACTAGATTGATCATGTTGGCTTGCCTAACATTAGTGTTGGGCGCCATCATGACCTATAATGGAATTAGGTCGTGAGAACATGGTATCATAGCGCTAGATTCACGTAGGTCTCACAAGTTATGGTTAAGGGTCTGATTTATCCTTCTACTATCATAAATAGGCCTTATTTATCCCCCGTTTGAGTTTCTTATAAAAAATATCCCCACCGTTATACATTAGTTGCACATTTATCCCTTACCCGTTAAAAACACCCTCCCAGATTTTTAAATAACACGTGGCATCCTTTTATTGGACCAACTAACCCGCCTTGACTTTTAATTAAAACCCGTCCGACCCAACCAATTAGGTAAGAGTCATAAACTCCCACATTCTTCCTTCTCTTAATCAACCCAAAATCATCATCCTCCATAGCATTTGGAAAAACGACGATTTCGCATATTCACGTTCACAAAAACATCCAAATAGCACAATCCCATTGCCAAGGAACACTTCACCAGGAACTTTGTGTTTCGACTCTCTCCTCATTCCCAAATCTCCACCGTAAATCCATTGCGGAGATCATATCTTCCACTGTAAAATTCATAGTAGGTGAGGTCAGAGCCTCCGCCCACAACTGCAGCAACCTTCGTCGGTATGTACCAAAACTAAAACCTATTGAAAAATGATCACTCCAAGACTGTGTTGAACTCTTGGGAGAAACTATTGTTGAGCTCAGAACAACCCTCACTGATATTTCCCCCAAGAAGTCAACTTCTAAGCACTACAATGAAAACCAAACACTTCTCAGTGCCGCAATGACCAACGAGGATACATGCCTAGATGGACTCTTCTATAGTACAAAGAATAACTTAACCCGTTACGTAGAGGACAATCTGCATACCATCGCTCACCACGTCAGCAACTCCCTTGCCATGTTCAACAAGATTAAGAGGACACCAATATCTTCTTGTGAAGAAGTGTTTCCCGAGTACGGGCTCTAAAGAATGGGTTCCCGAAATGGCTGAAGAGGCGAGAGAGAGCACTTTTGCAAGCTCCAGTGAACCAGACAAAGTTCGATTTGGTGGTGGCAAAGGATGGTAGTGGTAATTTCACGACTATTAACGAGGCCTTAAGTGCATTACCAAACTCCAGTAGCACAAGATTCGTGATAACTTAATTGGTTCGGTCGGGCGGGTTTTAATTAAAAGTTGGGCGGGTCAGTTGGTCCAATAAGAGGATGCCACGTGCTCCTTAAAAAACTTTGAGGGTGTTTTTAATGGGTAAGGGATAAATGTGCAACTAATGTATAACAGTGGGAATATTTTTGATAAAAAACTCAAACGGGGGATAAATAAGGCCTATTATGATAGTAGAAGGACAAATCAGACCCTTAACCGCACAAGTTATGGGCAGGCCTAATAGAGTCTTGCGGATCGGTGTGGAGACGTCCGTACTTATCTTCAAGAAGCTATAGGGTGTTAGGAAAATACTCTTTATTCATCTCCTATCGTGCGATTGATGGTGTACTAAGTTTTTTCTCTTACTCTCTCACAGATGGTGAGAACGCGCGCAACAGATGTTCCAGACCTGGGAGGAGATGCTCCCCCCGTTGCCAGAGGCCGAGGTAGAGACCGGGGGAGGGCACAAGCCCGAGGCTGGGGACGAAGAAGTCCCATAGTTGCCCCAGTTGCACTGCCAGCGGATCCAGTAGAGGATCCCATTGTAGAGGAGCAGGGCGAGGTGCCCGCAACAGAGCCAACTCCGGTCGATTTCATGACAAAACCGGGCTTTCAAGAGGTCATGGGCCGTATGATATTGTTCATGGATTCCATGACTCAGGCTGGTTTATTTCAAGAAGACCCAACCACATCTCAAGAGGGAGGGGGAGCACAAACCCCTACCTTTCAGGCTCCTGGGCATGCAGTTGTATCATACCTCGGGCACACTACCCGTGGGCGAGGCCCAGCCAATTGCAGTGGTTGTACCTGAGCCTAGACCAGCTGCAGCCGGTGAGCCGCATAAGCTTTTGGAACGATGGACCAGGTTACACCATCCTATCTTCGGAGGTGAGCGACATGAGGATCCAAGACTTCATTGATAGGGGCAGGGACAGACTACACAACATGAGGATATTCGAGTTCCATGGGGTGGATTTCACTACCTTTCAGTTGGAGGGTAGAACACGTAGGTGGTGGAAGACTTATATTCTTGGAAGACCAGCAGATTCTCCTCCCATGACTTGGGACCAGTTCACACGCCTATTTTTGGACAGGTATATTCCACCCCCTAGATGGAAGAATTGCAGTGTTAGATTGAGTAGCTCGAGCAGGGTCCGATGTGAGTGACCGACTATGAGGCGAGATTCTTTGAGTTGTCTCGCCGTGCACTTATGATATTTCTTACCAACGCAAAGAGGGTGTATAGGTTTGTTACGGGGTTGCACTCTAGTATTCATGCTAATATGGCTCGAGAGGTTGAGATGGGGACTCCCTGTCAGTTAGTAGTGCAGATTGCTCGCAGGATTGAGGGCTTCCGTCAAAGGGGTAGACAACAGATGTAGCGGGACGAGAGGTCCCATTTTTCGGGGGAGTTCACATGTGCCCCAAATGGGGGCAGAGGTCATAATGGGCGGGGTCAGCCCAGTAGGCCCCCATATTCAGCACCACCACCTCCTCGGGGTGTTCCAGCGCGACCCTATTTTAGTGCTATGCCGGAGAGCTCTTACTGCCCGCCAGCTATTCAGGATTTTTCTAGTGGATACTCCGGTCACCAAGTTTCTTCCAGTGCCTATTTCAGTGCCATTCCAAAGAGTTCATATCGCCCACCCACTCTTCTAGGTTCTTTTGGTGGGTATGCAGGCCATCTAGGTCAGACTTTAGGGCAGCAGTCCACCGCTCCGAGAGGTTGTTATGAGTGCGTGGATCCTAGTCACATAAAGACATTGCCCCAGGCTTTGGAGCAAGGCAGTGCAGCAGGGTGAGCAACCCATAATTATAGCGCCCGTAGCCGCACCAACCATCTGGCCGCCCAGAGGCAGAGGGAAAGTGGGTAGGGCCACTGTAGAGCTGGAGGTCAGGCAGGCGAATTCCATCCAGATGGCGCTCCAGCCAAATTTTATTCTTTTCCGGCCAGACCAGATGCAGTGGCCTCAGATGCCGTGATCACAAGTGTTATTTCTGTCTGCGGTAGGGGTGCTTCAGTATTATTTGATCCAGGATCTACTTATTCATATGTGCCATCTCTGTTTGCTAACTTTTTGGATATTTCTCGTGAGTCCTTGGGTACTCATGTCTATGCGTCCACTCATGTGGGTGATTCTGTTATTGTGGATCGGATCTATCAGTCCTGTGTGGTCACATTCTGTGGATACAATACTAGAGTAGATCTTCTGTTGCTTGATATGACCGACTTTGAGGTCATCCTGAGCATGGACTGGCTATCCCCATATTACGCATCCTTGATTGCCATGCCAAGACTATTACCTTAGCGATGCTAGAGTTGCCCAAATTGGAGTGGAAGGGTTCGTCTGTCAGTACATCTAGTTAGGTTATCTTTTTTATGAAGGCTCGACACACGGTCGAGAAGGGTTGCTTGGGTTATTTAGCCTATGTCCGGGATACTACTACAAAGTCTCCGTCGATTGATTCAGTACCAGTAGTTCGGGAGTTCTCTAATGTGTTTCCTTCTAATCTTCAAGGCATGCCACCAGATCGTGACATTGATTTCTGCATTGATTTGGCTCCAGGTACCCAACCTATATCTATCCCACCGTACCGTATGGCTCCGAAATAGTTGAATAAGCAACTTAAGGATTTTCTAGCAAAGGGGTTCGTCGGGCTAAGTGTATCACCTTGGGGTGCCCCAGTGCTATTTGTGAAGAAGAAAGATGGGACTATGTGGATGTGCATTGATTACCGCCAGTTGAACAAAGTTACCATTAATAAGAAGTACATGTTGTTGTGTATTGATGATTTGTTTGACCAGTTGCGGGGATATGGTGTTCTCTAATATCGACGTGAGATCGGGGTACCTTATTTGAAGATTTGGGACTCGGATGTTCCAAAGACTGCTTTCTGTACCAGATATGGCCACTATGAATTCTTAGTAATGTCTCGACTTGACTAAATCCCCAGTGACATTTATGGATTTGATTAATAGGGTGTTCATGCCTTATATTGACTTGTTTGTTATTGTCTTCATTGATGATATTTTGATTTACTCACGTAGCATGGAGGAGCACGAGCAACATTTGAGAGTGGTGCTTCAGACCTTGCGGGAACAGAAGCTATATGCTAAGTTCTCCAAGTGTGAGTTTTAGTTATTCTGTGGCATTCTTGGGTCATGTTGTATCAGGCGAGGCTATTAAGGTGGATCCCAAGAAGATTGAGGCAGTTTAGAGTTGGCCTCATCCTACTTCGGTGACTGAGATCAGGAGCTTCTTGGGGTTAGCAGGTTATAACCGCCGGTTAGTGGAGGGCTTCTCATCTATTGCAACACCTTTTACTAGATTGACCCAGAGGGATGCTCAGTTTCGTTAGTTCGATGATTGTGAGGTGAGCTTCCAGAAGCTCAAGATAGTTTTGATAACAACACCAGTCCTCGTGTCGCCTTCCGAACTCGGGGATGTATACTGTGTATTGCGACGCTTCATGCATTGGCTTGGGTTGTGTATTTATGTAGGAGGGGAGAGTTATTGCATATGCTTCACATTAGCTGAAACCCCACGAGAAGAATTATCCTGTGCACGATTTGGAGTTGGCCGCGATTGTTCATGCTCTTAAGATCTAGATGTATTATCTTTATGGGATGTCTTGTGAGGTTTATACTGATCATCACAATTTGCATTTGTTCAAGGGTAGATAGCTTGAGTTACCGAAGGATTATAACATCACCATTCTTTATTATCCGGGCAAGGCGAATGTGGTCGCAGATGCCTTGAGCAGAAAGGCAGAGAGTATGGGTAGCTTGGCATTTATTTCAGTGAAGGAGAGACCACTAGCCTTGGACATTCAGTCTTTGGCTAACAGACTAGTGAGGTTGGATATTTCAAAGCCCAGCTGAGTTCTTGCATGCGTTGTTGCCAGTCTTCACTATTGGAGCAGATCAAGGCTTGACAGTTTGATGATCCGCACTTGATGGTTCTTAGGGAGACGGTACTATAGGGTGGTTCCAAGGAGGTGTCTATTGGCGAGGATGGTGTTCTACAACTCCAGGGTTGTTTATGTGTTCCTAATGGCGATGGCTTGAGGGAGAGGGTTCTAGAGGAGGCACACAGTTCTCGATATTCCACTCACCCAGTTGCTACGAAGATGTATCGCGACTTGAGGCAACATTATTGGTGGCGGTGGATGAAGAAAGACACAGTTGAGTATGTAGCTAGATGCCTAAATTGCCAGTAGGTTAAGTATGAGCACCAGAGGCCAAGAGGCCTATTCCAGCATATGACTATACCTGAGTGGAAGTGGGAGAGCATTAATATGGACTACGTAGTTGGGTTGCTGTGGACTTTGCGGAAGTTTGATGTAGCTTGGGTCATTGTAGACAGATTGACCAAGTCGGCACACTTCATTCCTGTGATGACTATGTATACTTCGGAGAGATTGGCCTGGATTTATACTCAGGAGATAGTTCGGCTGCATGGTGTGCCTGTTTCCATCACATCAGACAGGGGTCCCCAGTTTCTGGAGAGCTGTACAAAGTGAGTTGGGGACCCGTGTAGAGCTCCACACCGCATTTCATTCCCAGACTGACGGGCAGTCGGAGCGGACAGTTCGGATATTGGAGGACATGCTCAGAGCATGTGTGATTGACTTTGGAGGACAGTGGGATCAATTCTTTTCTTTGACCTAGTTTTCTTACAACAACAGTTACCAGTCCAACATCGATATGGCTCCATTCGAGGATTTATATGGTCGACGATGTCGTTCTCCCACTGGGTGGTTTGAGCTCGGTGAGGCTAGGTTCTATGGTACTGATTTGGTTAAGGATGCCTTGGAAAAGGTAAAATTGATTAAGGAGCGACTTCACACAACCCAGTCCCGACAGAAGAGTTACGCGGATCAGAAGGCGAGTGACTTATCATTTATGGTGGGCAAGAAGGTTCTCTTGAATGTCTCGCCGATGAAGGTAATCATGAGGTTTGGGAAGATGGGCAAGTTGAGCCCAAGGTTTATAGGCCCATTTAAGGTGTTGAGGCGAGTTGGGGAGGTTGATTATGAGCTTACTTTGCCTCCACTCTATCGGGAGTTCATCCGGTCTTCCACGTGTCTATGCTCTGGAGGTATCATCCCGACCTGTTACATGTGTTAGACTTCAGCACAATTCAGTTAGACGAGAGTCTGGATTATGAAGAAGAGCCAATTTCCATTGTTGATAGACAAGATCGCCAGTTGAGATCCAAGAGGATTTCCGCGGTAAAGGTTCAGTGGAGGGGCCAACCAGTCGAGGAGGAGACGTGGGAGTCCGAGGAGGACATACGTAGCTGATACCCTCACTTATTCAACACACCAGGTATGATTCTAGACCCCTTCGAGGACGAACGTTTGTTTAAGAGGTGGAGAATGTTACCCCCCAACCATTCATTTTGCTATATAGAACTCCGTCCCACAAAATAAGACTCCCCCTATTTGCTTTTACTATTTTATGACTTGCGGGGATCGTTAGTTTGAAAGTTGGGAAGGTTCGGGTTGAAATCGAAACACTTGGTTCCTTAAGTTGGCCTTAAAAGTCTAAGTTTGACTTCGGTCAACCTTTTGAGTAAACGACCTCAGAATCGGGACTTGACAGTTCCAAAAGGTTCGTACGATGATTTCGGACTTGGGTGTATACTCGGATCGGGTTTGGGATGACCTGGGAGCTTTTCGGCGCCTAATATTGAAAGTTGGCTCTTTGAAGGGTTTTGAATTTCTTTAAATTTAGTTTAGAGTAGGTTTTGGTGATATCGAGGTCCGAATGGAATTTCAAGATCGGGAATTGTTCCGTAATGTCATTTAAAACTTGCACGCAAAATTTGGTGTCGTTCCGAGTTGGTTTGATATGAATCAGACGTGTGGAAGTCTTTTTAGAAGTTTTTGAGTTCATGAGTCAATCTATGCGATTTGGAATCCGATTCATAGTTTTTGATGTTATTTTCATGTTTTGATTAATCGAGCGAGTTTGTATGAGGTTATTAGACTTGTGTGGGTAATTGGTGTGGAGCCCCGAGGGCTCGGGTGAGTTTCAGACGTTCGGGAGGATGAGAAAACACTTCAGTTTTTGGTGTTTATTGCTGATGCTGCAGGTCTCGCAAATGCGAGAAATTGTTAGCATTTGTGAGCCTCGCATTTGCGAGAAAATCTTTGCAATTGCGTAAAAGCTCGAATTGGGGCAGTGTTCGCATTTGCGACCTCAACAGTGTTCGCACTTGTGACACTTTCGTCGCATTTGTGACCTTAGCAGCTGAAGCCCAGGGTCCGCATTTGCGAGATATTTGTCGCATTTGCAAACTTGGTATTGCAAATGCGACATCAGAGACTAGTTCTCAGCCCATTTAATGCGGGACTTAGACCACTTATTTCATTTTTTTCATCTCTTGGGCGATTTTTGGAGCTTTTGGAAAGAGGTTTTCACCTAGCACTTTGAGGTAAGTAATTTCTACACTACATGAGTTAAATACATAGATTATGGGTATATTAGCATGTACAAAAATTTGTGAAATCAAGGGTTTTGATGAAAAGCTAGGTTTTGGGTAAAAATGGGATTTGACCACGAAAATAGTTATGAAATTTGATGAAAAACATATATTTAAGTTTATGGGGTTTATGGGTAGCAACTTCCTTCGAAAATTTCCGGAATCCGGGCACGTGGGCCTGGGGTGAATTTTAAGAATCTTACATTTAGGGTTGGGTAACCTCTTAAATAGTTGAAATACGAACTTTTGAGTATGTATTGATTAGTTTATATACTATTTGATTAGTTTTGGGCTGATTCGACACCGAATTGAGAGTGTGAGCACATTCTTGGATCGGGAAGTAGGCCTTGAGACGAGGTAAAACTACTTTCTAACATTGTGAGAGGGAATTAACCCCATAGACGAACTTAATCAATATGTGTTTCTATTTGTGGGGGTTACGTACGCACGATGAGAGTCCGTGCGTAGCTACTATTCATGCTTATATCCGGGTAGATTTAGGTTTACACCATGATTCGTTGATACCGTTGCTTGCTTATGGTTACTAATTGTTGTCGCACCCCCCTTTTTCCCTCTCCTTGCGGATAGTCAGGGTTTTTGACATTATTGGGAAAACTCGTTTCCTTTTGGGAAAGGGGTATAAGAAGTTGAAGAGTCGCCACCTAACGAATTAAGGTGCGTTAGGGCACCTATTGTGAATAACTCATAGAATCAGTTTGTATTACCAGAGATTGGGTAAGTGCTTGAAATTACTTCGAGGGGAAGGTGTTAGTCACCCCTCGAGGTCCACAATAGTGGGTCCTGACCAAACTTACTTTGTGAATTAGTCTATTAGCAAATGGTCAGTCTAAGCACACATATGTGAAAGACTTTTGACAAATAAGCAGTCTAAGCACACATATGTAAAAGAGTAAAAGACTTTTGACAGATAAGCAGTCTAAGCATACATATGTGAAGGAATAAGGAAAATCCTAAGTTGGTTATCCTATAGGATCATACCCATGCAATGCCCGGTAATCACTCCTCAATTATAGGGGCTACACGTTGCATTAGCGCACAGGTCATCATATCCTTTTACTACCCATTTTCCCAACCCTTAGTGGTTATGTAAGAGAATTTGATTAACGAACTCTAAGCGTTCTGTTACCCTTCCCCTCCTTGTGGTCCTGGAGGAGTTTAGGACCTCTAAACTTAGGAAGTTCTAGACTCTCCTAAGGTATTTAAAAGGCAAAAAAACTAGGCGACAACAAATAACACATATGACTACCAAATAGGGGAGCAGTTAAAGGGCTCATGTTTACCTCCACATATATAGACAAATAAGCAGCACGTCTCAAACACAGATTTAGGTAATTTCATAGAAGTCTTAGAACAGGGTATCTAGGTGAGCATCAGAAACACATAATATGCAGCATTATTTTTTAAAGTGAAGTGACAGAATCCTAATCAGTTTGCCTATTGCCTGAGCAGTTTATAAATAATCAGAGCATAATTTTTTAGTTTTTATAAGGACATTAATTACCTAAGGCTTTCCTAGGCGTGGGACTATATGAAATAATAGTTATAGAAGTTGTTTAAACAATTGAAGTTATTTCAACCTATAGGCATGCTGATCTAATTGATGGAGATCACCACAGTTGATTTTATACAGATTGGTACTGGAACATGATACCTATGTCTGAGGCGGTTTTTAAGCTTTTATAGACAATAGTTACCTAGATGATATAGATATGATTTGAAGCAAATGCAAACAGGGTCCTAAGGCAGGATTTCTAATGCACATAGGGATGGTTATTTCATTAAGCTGTGTTATTAGCTTAGTGACAGAATCATAAACGGAGTAATGATCTACCACATGTTTCTAGTATGCAAAGCAGTAAACGTGAATACCCTAAAACAGGATATATAATGCATCAAATTAGCATGGTTCAATGCAAATAAGCACAACAATCCTAAACATGGTATCTAGTGCATCATACAGACCTAAAACATGATTTCTACAGTAAGTCAACATATAGTAAAGCCTAGAAACGTGATTGCTACCCAGGTTTATCCCACAGAATCATATAGCTACCCTCCCTTTTCACTATTTACCCCAATATCTGTTTACAAAGGATTATTACAGACCAGGATTACATAAATTACATAAATGAAATGTAAACTAAACTATAGGGAGCCTGAAGCAGGCTCAAAATAAACCTTGCAATGCCAGGCCTTCAGTGGTAGTCTCAAAATGCCAAGAAATCTCATTGCCAATTTGTGTCCAGGTGTGTTAGAGTTCACTAAGGACCTCAGGATCTCGGGCAGTGCTCACACCCGGACTTTCCCATAATAGGGACTAATTATGTGCAGTGTGGAAGGGCCAACCCTAGTGTGCCAGAGTTTAGAGGAATCTTAGGTGATTCCAAGGCAGTACACACAGTGGAGAGGCAGAACCTACTGTAGGAAAGTATGGATGTGAGCACTGCTCAGGATGTGCCTAACTTTGTTAATACTTGCACCCTTTCCCTTTCCCCTTTATGTGAAATTAACTGTTTATTTTCTCAAGTATTTATTTTTCCAATACGAAACTGACATGTTTCTTTGTTTTCCTCTGTCATTGTTTTCAATTATAATTGATGTATTTATCGCCTTCATAATGTGCAAATATGTGACAACATGTTATTTATTGCTTATTTATTGCTGCATAAATCATGCTCAACATCATATTCCGCTCGTGCCTAAACAAATCCTGTAGCAACGCTTGATGAGTGGTTGCACTCTTCCAATTTATATAACCCTTTAAATTCGGAGAGACTTATTTGCGGTAAAATCAGTCGATCAACGGTGCAGTCGACGGTTCTGTGCCTTTCCCCCTCAAGTTGTCTGCTTGAGGGTACCGATCTAGACCCTCATAGTAACCTTACTCTTATTATTGTGCATGCATCATGGTCAAACCTAGCCGGATTAATGTGTTGTCCACACAATAACACTTTAAGACAAGCCTTATCCAAAGTTCACGGGGGTTTCCACAATCCCAACGGACAAAACCACGTTCTATGCATTAATTTGGAGAACTAAATGCCAATATGCTAATCATGAGTGTATAAGTAGTCGAATCTGGTAGGGGAAACTTGATGTTGGGACTGCGCGAGCTGGGAAACATGTTTGATGGAGTCAAAAAGATCGAATATGGGGAAGGTCCTTCTGGGACTAAATAGGCTAGATTTAATTTTGCTTTCATAAATGTAATAAGGCCAAGTGCCATTAGTGACTTATTTCCTATTGTTATTTTAGCATCGTTTTGGGATTCTTCTATTTTATATTAATGAAATGAGGCATTTATTGGCTTCTAAGTTCTCCAAGACAATTCGTCTCTAGGCCAACCTCAGGCACAATGAGGCTCCCAAAATTAGGACGCGTTTACATTTCTGCAATACATGTTTAAATACCGCAAATGTTCTGTAACGACCTGACCGGTCGTTTTGAACTCTAGCACGTCATTCGGCAGTTTAAGGACATGAGCAACTTCATTTCAGGAATTATGACTCATAGGCGTGGTCGGAATTGAAATTCGGGAAGTTCGAAGTCAGTTTGGAAAGAAAATTCTCATTTCAGAAGCCTTAAGTTGGAAGAATTGACTAAGATTGAATTTTTGAGTAAACGACATAAGAATCAAGATTTGAAGGTTCCAGCATATTCGTATGATGATTTCGGACTTGGGAGTATGCCCGGATTGGGTTTTGGATTACCCGAGAGCATTTCGGCGTCTATTGTGTATCGATGTCCGTTTGGGATTCCGAGTCTGGGAATAGCTCTGTATGGTGATTTTGGTATTGGGAGCGTGTTCGGAAGTGGAATTGGAGGTCCGTAGGTCATTTCAGAGTTATTTGGTGAAAGTTATAAAATAGAAATTTTTTAGAAAGTTTGACCGAGAGTTTGACTTTTTGATATTGAGGTCAGATTCCAATTTCGGAAGTTGGAGTACGTCCGTAATGTCAAATGTGACTTGTGTGCAAAAGTTGAGGTCAATCGGACGTGATTTGATAGGTTTCAGCATCGAATATAGAAGTTTCAAGTTCTAAAGTTCATTAAGCTTGAATTGGGGTGCGATTCATGATTTCGACGTTGTTTGATGTGATTTGAGGCCTCGAGCGAGTTCGTATTATATTTTGGGACATATTGGTATAATTGGTTAAGGTCCTGAGGGCCTCGGGTGGATTTCGGAAGGTTAACGGAATGGATTTCTGACAAATAAAGCTGCTGAAATTTTCTGTTGCAGCTGCTGTTCACCAGAAAATTTCTGATGCATGGAGTCGATTTTGGAAGCTCATATATTGCAATCTATAATGAATCTGAAACTTTGCAAAACATGAAAGTTATATCCCTTGCATTCTAGTTTCCATAAAAATAAACCATTCATCATTTGGATATTTTTACAGAAAGTTATGATTGATTGAATAAAGGCTGGTAAAGCTGTTTTTGCAATTTCCCCAAAAATTTCTGATGCGAGGAGCCTACTTTGGAAGCTTATATCTCGAAATCTATAAGGAATCTGAAAATCTGCAAACATGGAAGTTGTAACCCTTGGATTCTAGTTTCCAGAAAGTTAAACCATTCATTATTTAGATTTTTGTACAGAAAGTTATCATCGATTGAATAGGGGCTGGTAAAGTTGTTTCTAATGGACTTTTAGTGACGAAAATGGACATTTAGTAACAGATGGGCATGAACTGAAGGACCAAAAATGCCAATTTCTTTCATTTCTTTTTGCATTTTTGGAGCACGGTTCTTGGGCGATTTTCACGGGAAAACATTGGGGTAAGTTTTCCTTATCCTATATTGATTATATTTCATGATTCCATACTCATTTACATCTTGAATCCATGAATTTATTGAAGAAAAATCTTCTTTTTTTTTTTGCAAATCTTCCAAAAACAAAAATTTCAGATTTGAAAGCCAATCCGATTTCGGAATTCGATAATTTTTGCATGGTTGAACTCGTATCGGAATGGGTTGTCGGATTTTGTGAGTTTCGTCGAATACCGAGACGTGGGCCCGAGGGAAATTTTGTCAACTTTTCGAGCGGAGTTGGGAATTTATATAAATTTAATTGTTATAAGTATTAGAGTATATTTTCATTAATTTGCCCGTTATTTGGATAGTTTTGGGGCGTTGTGCATCATGTTGAGTCGTCGGAAGGGCTTGGAAGCCGGTTATGGAACTTCGGAGCGAGGTAAGTCTCCTTTCTAACCTTGTAAGAGTGAATTGTCCCCATAGGTGCAATAATTGAGTTTGTGATACTATTTGCGGGGGCTACGTACGCACGAGGTGACGAGAGACCGTGTGTAGCTACTATTATGCTTATGTCCGGGTAGCTTAGGACCCAAAAGCATGCTTTACTTGTCGTACTTGTAATTTTACTGATGAATTCAAAGATGTTTAAATTATATCGAACTTGGTAAATGAATTTCTAGAAAATGATTAAAAGCCTTCTTCTTGACCATTAAAAGAGAATTTATCACGTTCCTTTGGAAATTATTTTCCCGATAAAGTATGAATTTACTGTTTGAATATGTGTATATATTGGTACCTGCGTCGCATGTATAATTCGCGAGCGGGGTAACTCTATTATTTATATTGACCGCGTCGCATGTACGATTCGCGAGCGGGGGTAATAGATGCATCTATGGTTCGAGCCGTTCGACCCTATGGCAATGCACATTTTATTATTGTCGGTTCGGGCCATTCGACCCTCGGCATTAGTTTCGCATGATATTTGCTGAGTACTTTCTGTGATTTGAACTGTTTACTGGTCTTGAATTATAAGTTGTCAACTGAAATGACGGAGATTAAAATTTGTGATTATGAAAGAAGTTGTTCCTTCATGTCGTTATTTGTTTATAAATTATGACACCCATGCTTAGTGTTACACTTGATTATATTAATTTGACCTCTAGTAATTATCAAAGTAGACCTCTCGTCACTACGTTTTTGAGGTTAGGCGGGATACTTACTGAGTACATGTTGTTTTTGTACCCATACTACACTTGATGTGCATTTTTGTTGCACAGGCACATGCATATCTAGTGGCCTAGCTTGGCGTAGTGGCCTGGTCGATATGGGGACTTAGGTGAGATGCACCACCCGAGACGACCCGCAACCGGCAAAGTCTCCTTCAGAGTATTGTATTTTCTTTTCTGTCCAATTGTATTCTAGACAGTAATTGTATTACATCTGTTTCCTAGAAATTGCTCATGCACTTGTGACACCGGGTTCTGGGATGACTATGGGATTTATTCATTATTTAAATTTGTTAAAGATATTATTGTTTACTCAGTGGAAGTTCGTCAATTATTATTTAAGGAAATGAAAAGGAATGATTTCAAAAGTATTAAAATAAAGATTTTATTAACTTCTTTGTGTTGGCTTGCCTGACAGTGGTGTCTGGCGCCACCACGGCCTTTATTGGATTTGGGTCGTGACAACGTGGTATCAGAGCACTAGGTTACCTTAGGTCTCACAAGTCATGAGTAAGTCTAGTAGAGTCTTGCGGATCGGTACGGAGACGTCTGTACTTATCTTCGAGAGGCTAAAGGACTGTTAAGAGCACTTCCCTTCTTGATTCTCCATTGTGCGTATTGGTGAGTTATTACAGCTAAGGGAAAAGAACATGAGTGGTAATTGAGCATAGGGTTTGATAAATGTGTGCAAAAGTTGGCCTTATTGAATCAGGTTTAGTCTTTGGAAAAGATTCAGGAATTATGCTTAGAACATAGGTGAGATATAAGGGTAGTGATTCAGTCATGTACTTCATTGAGAGGGTGTTCATATGCTATAAGAGCCTTGGATTTTATTATATTCGGGGCCAAGCCAGAGTAGGTGACTCTCAACAATGGTCCTAGTGGATTCAAAGGTTAAAAATACGGTGCCTAAGGATTTCAAATTCGCGGTATGGTTAAGAATCGAGCTTATGTAGCGGATTATGATAAGAGTCACGGAATGATCTATGATATTTTTGACTTGCAGAGTAGCATTTGGAGGAAAAAGAGAAGATGACTTTGGATTCGTAGAGGAATTTTCAGAATGAGGGATACCAGTTGAAGCTGCGAGTGTGCGTGTACGTAGGGCATGGAACGGTTCATGAGTTTGGAGACAATGTGGTCTCGTGGAATGGGGTCACTCAGGGTGAGTGCGAATTGAGTTGTTATGTGTTCACTGGAGTTGCCATTATTTCTAAGTCAAGTTAGGGATAAATTAGAAGAAGTTAGAGTGGTTAGCCATGGTTAAAATGACATAGTGATGGCAGTGATCAGTTCCTCCAGCGTGATTAGATTACACATGTGATTTGTGGCGGTATGTGCGAGGCTTGACGGCCTCCGTAACTGGGTTTTTTTTGGGGTAATTAGGTATTATGGACTGTGATGAGTAGGCAGATCCTGGAAGGGCAATGGTGATTTAGACCACTACTTGAGGATTGGTATAATCTACGGTTATGAGAATTCAATCGTGTCTTGTTATGGTTCTCTTGGAATGAGTTAAGTAGAAATTTTCAACATGATGAAGTGTTTACTCTATTAGTGGTTCAGGAGTTGAGATGAAATTCTTGTACTCATGCGCATTGGCGTGATTAAGTGCATCTAGAATGGGATTCGGAAGTTGAGTATTCAAGATTTACGGTTCGGTGTTGACAAGGATGTCATGAGCTCAGATGAGGGGGAAAGGGATTTGAAGGTTTAGAGTAAGCTGGTGTTGCCTTCATCGTCACATGAGATCGGTGTTTTGAGAAAGAGGCTTTACATCCTGGTTATGGATTCTTGGTTTGCGTTATAGCGTTAGTGTGACCGGTGGTATGGATGTACAGACTTGTAATCTTGCACGGAAGGTCATGGAAGCGTATCTCACAGGAAGATTTTACAAGTGTGACATTGTAGTCACTCGATTGATTGAAGATTTAAACCAAGTATGAAAAATGTGGTAATATCGCTTATTTGAGAATTTACGCTTGGAGAGCGCTTGGTTCATTTGGTTGCAGACTTTGGAAGTTTGTTCCGGTTATTATGGTTGTTCTTGTGTGTTACGGGGGAAATTGGGGGTTATTATGAACCCTTGAAAAGTTATTTTCCTAGTGCAGTGCGACCAGAATCGGCTTAGGGTCGGTGAGTGGATTTAAATATGAATATGGGCTTTATAATTATATCAGGCCAGATATGTTAATTTTAGCATAGCGCTCCTCATGGAGGAGTATTCAGACGTTGGATGTCGTTTTGTTGTCAGTTAGTTCATGTAATGTTATATTGTGTCGTGTGAGTGGTGAAACAACTTGATAAATTCGTATGTGTTGAGGTTCCATGTAGTGATGGTGTTATGTGAGCAGGATGGCTCTTGAGATTCAGATCATATATCGCACCTCAATATTGCTTGAGTCTTGTAGCATATGGATCTATCTGTCTCCCCAAGATGGTATTATGCACTTAGCGTGCTTTGACCGATATTCGATATTTTGTGAAAATGAGCGATTTAGCTCGACAAGTATCTCTTTATATGGATTTTATGTGTTGATCGGGTGGCATGCCGCCATGGTTATGTTATTTGGATCGGTGGCATGCCGCCACGGGCATGTTATTTGGATCGGGTTGCACGCTGCAGCTGTGTGATGTTGAGTACGGTTCCCTATATCTATTTTCTTGTGTTTTGCTTCCTATTTTCTGAGGAAAGTTCATATTAGTTGTGTGAGTTGAGTAGTTCCTTCTAGAGTTCGTTTTACTT
This sequence comes from Nicotiana undulata, assembly GCA_005239495.1. Classification (NCBI taxonomy): domain Eukaryota; kingdom Viridiplantae; phylum Streptophyta; class Magnoliopsida; order Solanales; family Solanaceae; genus Nicotiana; species Nicotiana undulata. The sequence continues at coordinate 26,094 of ML275630.1, forward strand.
ATGTATCACGTTCGAGTTGTGGCCTATTGGCACGTTGTGGCATCATATGAGACTTTTGGTCATGTCTGGGGTGACTTGTTGCCCGAGCGGTTCATACTAGGTGAGACGAGATTATGGGATCAGGGATCAGTGTGATAAGATTATATGAAGTATATTAAAGAACAAATACCATTATTTGGTTCATAGAGAGGTGATGATTCTAGTTAAGAGGGGAGATTTAATGATTTATTGACTCGGCAGTTGGTTATGGATTTTTACGCACATCATCCGACATGGGGGTATTGTAAGAGTTGGAACAAGACTTATATATGTCATGAGGTCCATTGTGAGCATCAGATTCAGGGAATGTCGGTTATTATGGTCAGAGAATGTTATTTGGGTCTTGTGAATGATGTGGTGCATGGTGAGAATCCAGCAAGGTATGCAGTCATGTTCTGATGCGCCGTGTGGTGATTGATACGGTGTTCGTATAGGGGAAGTAGGCCTGGCTGAGAGTTCGGATGTTGGAATTAGGCTCTAAGGCTCATTTGCCTAAATAAAAGAGGATATCTTCAGAGTTGTTCGAGCAAATGTACTCTGCTGGGTTGTGATAGCACAGTCAGGTACACGAGGTGTTAAATTGTGATTTTGGGCAACTCCGGAGCAGTTTTTGGCACGTTCGAGAACGAACGTATGTTTAAGTGGGAGAGAATGTAACGACCGGACCGGTCGCTTTAAGCTCTAGCGCGTTGTTCGGCAGTTTGAGGACATGAGCAACTTCATTTAAGGAATTATTACTCATAGGCATGGTCGGAATTGAAATTCAGGAAGTTCGGAGTCGATTTGGAAAGAAAATTCTCATTTTGGAAGCCTTAAGTTGGAAGAATTGACTAAGATTAGATTTTTGAGTAAACGACCTCAGAATCAGGATTTGAAGGTTTTAGCATGTTCGTATGATGATTTCGGACTTAGACATATGTCCGAATTGTGTTTGTGGATTACCCGGGAGTATTTAGGCGTCTATTGAGGAAGTTGGCATTTTGGAAGAATTTCATAAATTTGGATTGAGGTGTATCTCAATGTTATCGATGTCCATTTGGGATTCCGAGTCTGGGAATATCTCTGTATGGTGATTTTGGTATTGGGAGAGTGTTCGGAAGAGGAATTGGAGGTCCGTAGGTCATTTCGGGGTAATTTGGCGGAAGTTATATAATATAAGATTTTTAGAAAGTTTAACCTAGAGTTTGACTTTTTGATATCGAGGTCGTATTCCAATTTCGGAAGTTGGAGTATGTCCGTAATGTCGAATGTGACTTGTGTGCAAAATTTGAGGTCAATCGGACGTGATTTGATAGGTTTCGGCATCGAATGTAGAAGTTTCAAGTTCTAAAGTTCATTAAGCTTGAATCGGGGTGCGCTTCATGATTTCGACGTTGTTTGATGTGATTTGAGGCCTCGAGCGAGTTCCAATCATGTTTTGGGACATTTTGGTATAATCGGTTAAGGTCCTGAGGGCCTCGGGTGAATTTCGGAAGGTTAACGGAATGGATTTTGGACAAATAAAGCTGCTGAAATTTTCTGTTGCAGCTGCTGTTCACCAGAAAATTCTGATGTGTGGAGTCGATTTTGGAAGATCATATATTGTAATCTATAATGAATCTGAAACTTTGCAAAACATGAAATTTGTATCCCTTGCATTCTAGTTTCAAGAAATATAAACCATTCATCATTTGGATATTTGTACAGAAAGTTATGATTGATTGAATGAATGCTGGTAAAGTTGTTTTTGCAATTTCCCTAGAAATTTCTGATGCGAGGAGCCTACTTTGGAAGCTTATATCTCGAAACCTATAAGGAATCTGAAACTGTGAAAAACATAAAAGTTGTAACCCTTTGATTCTAGTTTCAAAAAAGTTAAACTATTCATTATTTAGACATTTGTACCGAAAGTTATGGTCGATTGAATAGGGGCTGGTAAAGCTGTTTCTAATGGACTTTTAGTGACGAAAATGGACTTGTAGTGACAAATGGGCAAAAACTTCAGGACCAAAAATGCTCATTTTCTTCATTTCGTTTTGGATTTTTGGAGCACGGTTCTTGGGAGATTTTCACGGGAAAACATTGGGGTAAGTATTCCTTATCCTATATTGATTATATTTCATGATTCCATACTCATTTACATCATGAATCCATTAATTTATTGAAGAAAAATCTGTCTTTTTGCAAATCTTCCAAAAATAAAAATTTGAGATTTGAAAGCCAATATGATGTCGGATTCCGAGACGTGGGCCCGAGGGTAATTTTGTCAACTTTCCGAGCGGAGTTGGGAATTTATATAAATTGAATTGTTATAAGTATTAGAGTATATTTTCATTGGTTTGCCCGTTATTTGGATAGTTTTGGGGCGTTGTGCATCAATTTGAGTCGCCGGAGGGCTTGGAAGCCGGTTATGGAACTTCAGAGCGAGGTAAGTCTCCTTTCTAACCTTGTAAGAGGGAATTGTCCCCATAGGTGCAATAATTGAGTTTGTGATACTATTTGCGGGGGCTACGTACGCACGAGATGACGAGAGACCGTGCGCAACTACTATTATGCTTATGTCCGGGTAGCCTAGGACCCAAAAGCATGCTTTACTTGTCGTACTTATAATTTTACTGGTGAATTCAAAGAAGTTTAAATTATATCGAACTTGGTAAATGAATTTCTAGAAAATGATTAAAAGCCTTCTTCTTGACCATTAAAAGAGAATTTATCACTTTACTTTGGAAATTGTTTTCCCGATAAAGTATGGATTTGCTGTTTGAATCTGTGTATATATGGGTACCTGCGTCGCATGTAGAATTCGCGAGTGGGATAACTCTATTATTTGTATTAACCGCATCGCATGTACGATTCGCGAGCGGGGGTAATAGATGCATCTATGGTTCGAGTCGTTCGACCCTCTAGCAGTGCACATTTTATTATTGTTTGTTCGGGTCATTCAACCCTCGGCATTACTTGCACATGATATTTGCTGAGTACTTTCTATGATTTGAACTATTTACTGGTCTTGAATTATAAGTTGTCAATTGAAGTGACGGAGATTAAAAATCGTGATTAGGAAAGAAGTTGTTCCTTCACGTCGTTATTTGTTTATAAATTATGACACACATGCTTAGTGTTACACTTGATTATATTAATTTGACCACTAGTAATTGTCAAAGTCGACCTCTCGTCACTACCTTTTTGAGGTTAGGCGGAATACTTACTGAGTACACGTTATTTTCGTACTCATACTACACTTGCTGTGCATTTTTGTTGCACAGACACATGCATATCTAGTGGCCTAGCTTGGCGTAGTGGCCTGGTCGACATGGGGACTTAGGTGAGCTGCACCACCCGAGATGACCCGCAACCGGCAAAGTCTCCTTCAGAGTATTGTATTTTCTTTTCTGTCCAATTGTATTCCGGACAGCTATTGTATTACTTCTGTTTCCTAGAAATTGCTCATGCACTTGTGACACCGGGTTCTGGGATGACTATGGGATTTATTCATTATTTAAATTTGTTAAAGATATTATTGTTTACTCAGTGGAAGTTCGTCATTTATTATTTAAGAAAATGAAAAGGAATGATTTCAAAAGTATTAAAATAAAGATTTTATTAACTTCCCTCAACCTCACAAGACTAAGCCTTGTCTTGTTCACATCATGTTATTGCATCTCATGGGCTGAAATATCGCTAACCTGTCCAAAGGCATCATAGTCTAAAGGCATCATCCTCATAGCTGGAAGACACCATGTCATGGCCTGAGGATCTCTCAAATTTGCATATCATTATTCAAAGGCGTCATGGTTCGGAGGCACCATCTTCATGGTCCGAGAACATCATTTCATGGCCTGCGAATCTCTCACTGAACAATTCATGGCCCAGGACATCATGGTCTAAGGACGTCATCCTCAACCGTCCGAAGACGACTTTCATGGTCCGAAGGGAATCTGCATCATGTCTTAATTTTCTACACAAGTACATGCTCGTAGTATCTCTCTATTTGCAGGTGACCCGATAATCAACCGTCATCCCAATATGAGCAATCTCGCTCTGATTCCTTCAGTTATCTCAAACCTGACCTCTCACCACAACTATTCTTTCACCTAACCCGAAATTTCGTGCCCATTCTTGTGACGACTTCATCGATATATTCCGCCAATGAATCCAGAACTACACACGGCCTGATTCCTGTAAAACCAGGGATATGTAGGCAGCTCAGAAGCCAGAGTGCGGCCTAAATCTCTCAAGTCATCTTGCTCAATCAAAATTTGCCATCATATCTTTACCCGGCAACTCTTTCATCCTTTCCTGGTAAAGAGGGTCATCTGTTGATATCCAATTTTTTCCTAAAATAGTTTTAAAATGCATATATACCTTTAAAACTATGTATTAGCATCAATTGGTATTTTTCCATAATTTTATATTTTTTAAATTAATTTATCTCAATATTTTATTCATATAATTAATTACAAATTTGCATTATAAATGTTTTTAAAATATTTCTTGACTTAATATTACTATTTATGGTCCTATTAAGTCCAAATTATTTCATAAATAGCCAAATTGGCATTCGTGACGAAGTTGCTTTGACTACATAACCATGCCTGTCTGTTGGAGCGAATTGGATGATCGGGCCGAGGGCTGCCGAATTCTCAATTCTCTACGACGCCTAGACCATAAAATATTTTCAGGAACAAGCAAATCAAAATGATTTTTGTTTGGTTATAATTGCAATGGCTTTGAAATTATAGCCCATGCATGCATTATTGCATTATTTTATCAGAAATTGGTCAATTGTATTTTTAAAATACTAAATAATTATTTTAAAACATTTCTATTCATGAAAATCATTTTTATAATTAGTTAATTATTTTACAAATTAATTTTATTCAATTGTTTTGGGTATTTAATAAACGGCCCTTTTATTTTTCAATTTTAGCCTAAATACCAGCCCAAGACCTTATAATTTTGGCCCAAAAACCTTAAGACCAAAACATTTACCTGCCCGACCCAAATGCTACAGCCAATCCTGGTTGTTGATCATTTTGATCAACGTAAATGACCCTCCCCCCCCAACCCTAATCATTCTACACCCTTCCCCTGACGTCACCCTTTCCTTTCTCTCTCAAACGCTTTCTAGAGGAACCCTAATTTTCCCCGCCATCACCGACTTACACTACTGTTCCATGGTGTTTTTTCATCATCTCAGGCCTCTACCGGCCTCCTATTTTCTATGGTCTATCCATCTCCTAGATCCTTGAGGAGATTTCAAGGGACCTAGGCAGGTCTGGTTTTCACCTTCTGATTTCTTGCCTGCTTCAGGCAATGTTCTCGACATTGAGTAAGAATCTTTCTTATTTTTGTTACGAATCCTTGATTTTCTAAGCCAATGTTCTCGTCTATGAAAAACCCTAATTTTTTATCTTCGATCTTCTCAGATCTGTATAGATTTGAGACGAATCAACAACTCTCACATGTTTTCCTTGAAAGTTTTCTGATTTCAACTGATTTCTCATTTTTTCCTAAACTAGGGTTTCCTATAGTTCATCTTCTCAAAGGGATTTCTGGTTTTAAATGTTTAATCGTTTATTCCTAAGTGTTCTTGACTGATTTATGCTAAGGGTGGCTAAACCCTAGTCGATTTATGTGAAAACTCTAATTTTCTGATGTTTTGCTTCGATTCTGAGTTTTTTCCATGTTACTAGTTATATTGGTTCATTCTGTGTTTCGACTTACATGATTTTCCTTAGTCATATTCATTGCTTTGTGATTTTTACCCTAATTAATCCTCTATTAGGGTTTCTAAATTATTTTCTGTCTATTTTTCTCTGTGTTTATAAATTCTTACTCAACCTATTTTTGTTTATGGAAATCGATATATTCCTTCCAGAATTGTTGAGTGATTTTCTGTTAAAATTCATGTGTATGATTCTTGACTATTTCCTTGTTGATGACCTTAATTGGTCATCTTAAATTTAATTTCTTGTAATATTTACTGATCCCTTACGTGATTATTTTCTTAATTAGACTCCTAATTATTTACTCTTTACTTAATCCTGATTCGAACCCCTTTCCTTAGTTAGCTCATGTCCTTACCGTTGGCTAATTACCCTTAATTAAGGGGAGATTATGTTGAATCTTTGTATGATTGATTCTGTGATTCCTAATTTGTTGACTATTGATTCTTTTACATTATTTGCTCTACTCTTGAACTACTATATAAACTCCCCTATTTTACTTCTAAACACACGAACAATGGTTCCTAACACACACTCACACTCAAACTCTCTTTCTTTCTCTGTTACTTGTGATAATCACTGGTCTAGCCGGTTGTAAGCCAAGGCTAGATATTGAACTGTACCTGCTTTACATTATATGCTCTCTTCCTTCGCTGGTATGTATCTGATTAAATTTTGAAACCCAAAGCCTATGTGTTTCATTACTGCACTAGTTCATTGACCATGAATTCAACCTGTTTTCCTGTTTACTTCTTTGCTTAGCATGTCTGAGTTCTGTCTTGTTCAATGTATGATTAGCATGTCCACACTTCACCTAGTTATTTGATACTTAACCAGTCTGTTTTGCTGATTTCTATTTAATCCCTTAACTATGTGATCTTACATATATGCCTGATCCTGTCTAATGCATTTCTTGTTTTCCACATTACATCTGTGATCTATGTCTTGACTGCTTATTGTCCATGACTAACCTACTAAGTCTCTAAGACCCTAAGTGTTCTATGCAATTGTTGTTTGTATGTTTCCTTTATACCCTGTCCATGTACCCCCCCC
>ML275632.1:0-57479 GCA_005239495.1 Nicotiana undulata
TCTTCTTCACAAATAACACTGGTGCACCCCAAGGTGACACACTAGGCCGAATGAACCCCTTATTTAGGAGTTCCTGAAGTTGCTATTTCAATTCCTTCAACTCCGTCAGTGCCATACGATACGATGGAATAGAAATGGGCTGAGTTCCCGGCACTAAATCAATACCAAAATCAATATCCCTATCAGGTGGCATGCCTGGCAGGTCTGCAGGAAACACGTCTGAAAAATCACGGACCACAGGAGCATAACCAATAGTGGGAGTCTCAGTACTGACATCTCTCACAAAAGACAAATAAGACTAGCACCCTTTCTCCACCATACGCTGAGCCTTCAGGTATGAAATCACCCAACTAGGCACATACTCAATAGAACCTCTCCACTTAACCCTCGGAAATCCTGGCATCGCTAAGGTCACGGTCTTAGTGTGACAATCTAGAACAACATGACACAGAGATAGCCAATCCATGCCTAATATCACATCAAAGTCAACCATGCTAAGCAATAAAAGATCCACTCGGGTCTCCAGACCCCCAATAGATATCACACATGACCAATACAAACGGTCCACAATAATAGTATCACCCATCAGAGTCGACACATGAACAGCTGTAACTAAGGACTCATGGGGAATATCCATAAAATGGGAAAAATATGATAAAACATAAGAATACATGGAACCATGATCAAATAAGACCGAAGCATCTCGGTGACAAACTGAAACAATACTTGTAATCACTGCATCTGAGGCCATCACATCCGGCCTAGCTCGAAGTGCATAAAATCGAGCCTGGCCACCGCCTGATCGACCTCCACCTCTAGGGAGGCCTTTAGTTGTCTGACCCCCACCCCTCGCTGGTTGGGCGGGCGATGAAGTAACTGGTGCCGAAGCTGATGGATAAATCCTCTGCTGGGATGAACCACCCGAAAGACAGGGACAAAACCTCTTGATATGAACGAACACCTCAGGTAAAAAGATCAAGAGGTACTCTACTATACTCTCAGTATGAAAACTTCACTATGAAAGAAGGTGAGACAATCAAATAGATGTACACAAGGTTCACAACCTTGATAAATGAACTTAAGTCTCTTGGTAGAGTCATTCTTGAAGAAGACAGGGTAGAGAAAATCATGACAAGGGTCCTGCCAATTTCTTGGGAAAGCAAAATCACTGCTATCCAGGAATCCAAAAATATGGCAACCCTCAGATTGGACGAGCTAATTGGAAACCTTACTGCCTATGAACTCAAAAGGCAGACAATGAAGATGGATGGTCCAAAGAAGGAGAGGAGTCTAGCACTTAGAATCACTGAGGGAGCAGATCTTGAGGAAGATGAGATGGCCATGGTTACCAAAGAATTCAGAAACTTTCTCATAAGGAAGAAGGGCATCTCTAAAGGAGGAAACTACAATAAACCAAAAGCTCCAGAAAGGCCAACCAACGAGGGATGCTACAAGTGTGGAAAGACTGACCATCTTATCAAGAACTATCCTCAGTGGGAAGTAGAATGGAAAAATGAGAGATATGAAAGAAGGAACAGGAAGAAGGAACTGGTCCAACCCAAGAAAACCACAACAAAAGTGATGGTTGCTGCTTGGGGGGAAGTTCAGATGAAGAATCAAAAGATGGTGAGACTGAAGATCAGGTGCTCATGGAAATTGGAGAATTTGATGAGGAATCACACGAAGAACCAGAGGTAAGTATCTCCCATCTTAAAAACAAAATAAAGTTCCTATCTAAAGAAAAACTCTCTGAGTTGCTACTTGATTTCATGGATGATTCTGAAGAAACAACCAAAGAGAAGAATCAACTCTCTAAAGAATGTGCAATGCTAAAAGCAAAATGCATGAACCTGGAAATCAGACTAAGTGAATCTAAAAAGAAAAACACTGTCTTGTTGAACCAGGTTCATCCACTTGAAACTGAGATTCTAGAACTAAAATCTGAAAACTTAAAACTAAAGCTAGGATCCAGTAAAAAGGTTGTTGATCATTCTCATATCATGTTAAAAGAAAATGTGGGAAAACTAAAAGATAAAATGTATGCCAAGGATGAACAGATAAGAACACTTAAAGAAGAACTTGGCAAAGTCAAACATGAATTAGATCGAACTTGTAAATGGAATAAATCCTCTAATGCCTTGACATGTCTTCAAGAGAATCAAAGTAGCAACCGGAAAGGGCTTGGCTTTGGGAGTCAATTGCCCAAGTGGGATCCCAAAAGCAAGTATCTCACTCTCCCTGAGAATAAAATCTTCACCCATTGTGGTAAGACTGGCCACTACAAAATTGAGTGTACTACAAAAGAGGAGGCCAGTCGAAGAAATGAGAGTTTTGTTAAAAAGAAAAACTGGCTACCAAATTGGGCCAGAAAAAGCTTGATTCATCCATTCTCTCATAGAAAAGGATCCAAACTAGTTTGGGTTCTTAAAACTAACCCCTGATTTCATTTTGTAGGTTCAAGTGAGAGGAAGCAGCCAAATTTGGTATTTGGATAGTGGCTGCTCAAAGTATATGACAGGGAACAAGGAACAATTCCTTTCACTTGAAAGCCTCAAAGGAGGAAATGTCTCCTTTGAAAATGGAAAGAAAGGTGAAATTATTGGGGTTGGCAAGGTAGGTAAGGATGACACACGTTCCATCGAACATGTGTACCTGATAGATGGCTTGAAATATAGCCTGATCAGTGTGTCACAATTGTGTGACAGAGGTAACCTTGTCGCTTTCACTTCCACAAAATGTTTTGTGATCAACCTGCTTACTGACAAGATTGTTTTGCAGGGAAAGAGAATGAATAATATCTATGTCATATACTTGTCCACACTGTCTGAAAAGGAACTCACTTGCTTAGGTGTGTTGGACAGTGATCCCCTCTTGTGGCACAAAAGACTTGGTCACGCAAGTCTGAATCAGCTAAACAAACTAGTCTCTAAAGACTTAGTGGTAGGGATACCTAACATTAAGTTCAAGGAAGACAAAGTTTGTGAGGCATGTGCAAGGGGGAAGCAGGTAAGATCTTCTTTCAAAAGTAAGAAAATGGTCAGTGCCACCAGGACGTTGGAACTGGTTCATATGGACCTATGTGGTCCTATGAGAACTCTGAGCAGAGGTGGTAAGAAATATGTAATGGTGCTAGTTGATGACTATTCAAGGTTCACTTGGACCTTGTTTATGACATCTAAGGATGAAGCATTTGATATGTTCACCTTATTTGTAAAGAAAACTCAAAATCAGTTAGGAAATCAACTAGCATCAATAAGATCTGATCATGGTGCTGAATTTAAGAATGCAAAGTTTGCTGAGTTCTGTGATGAACATGGTATCAATCACAACTTTTCTGCCCCTAGAACCCCACAGCAAAATGGGGTGGTTGAAAGAAAGAATAGAACTCTTGAAGACATGGCAAGAACCATGCTTCTTTTTAGCAAACTACCCCACAACTTCTGGGCAGAAGCAATAAACACTGCATACTACATAATAAATAGATGCATGACCAGGCCTCTGGTAGATAAAACTCCTTATGACTTTCTTAAAGAGAGAAAGCCCAACATATCCCACCTTAGGGCTTTCGGATGCAAGTGCTTTGTGCACAATAATGGCAAAGATTCCCTAGATAAATTTGATCCCAGAAGTGATGAGGGAGTATTCTTGGGATATTCATCACATAGTAAAGCTTATAAAGTGTACAATAAAAGAACTATGTGTGTAGAACAGAGTGTGCATGTCGTCTTTGATGAAACTAACACTCTTTCTGAGAGACAGGAACAAGAAGACGAGGAGCTTGGACTGGTGAGAAGCATTGAACACATTGAAGCAAATATGGAAGATGGAACAGGTGATGGACCATGTCCAACTACCCCAAGCAACATGACAGGGGGAACTCAACATGTGAACCCTGGCCCTGATCCTGTTCCACAACAACAAGACACCATGGAACTATCTAGAAGTGAACAGTTGGTGCTCAAACCACACAGATATCAGAGTTCTCACCCTCTTGAGAACATCATAACAGATTTGACATCTGGAATCAAAACAAGATCCTCCTTGAAAAATCTATGTGCGTTTGATGCCTTTCTATCCTTGATTGAACCAAAGAACATTGGTGAAGCCCCACAGGATGTTGACTGGGTAAATGCCATGCAAGAGGAGCTGAATCAATTTGAAAGAAGTCAAGTATGGCGCTTAGTACCCAGACCACTAGACAGATCAGTGATTGGCAAGCTCGATGAGGATGGAACTGTTACAAGAAACAAGGCTAGACTGGTTGTTCAAGGATACAGTCAAGAAGAGGGAATTGACTATGATGAGACCTTTTCCCCTGTGGCAAGACTGGAGGCAATTAGACTTCTTATAGAATTTGTCGCACACATGGAATTCACTCTTCATCAGATGGATGTTAAGAGCTCCTTTCTCAATGGCTATCTGAAGGAAGATGTATTTGTCAAACAACCTCCAGGTTTTGAAAGCAAGGAGTCACCTGACCACGTATACAAACTTGACAAGGCTCTCTATGGTCTCAAACAAGCACCTAGAGCATGGTATGAGCGGCTATCAAAATTCCTACTAGAACATGTGTACAAACGAGGCAAAATTGACAGCACTTTGTTCTTAAAGAAAAAGGGTAAAGAACTCCTGGTTGTGCAAATATATGTGGATGATATTATATTTTGGGAGACTTCTGAAAAATTGAGTAAGGAATTTGCTATACTTATGGGGAGTGAGTTTGAGATGAGTATGATGGGTGAGCTAAACTTATTCTTAGGCTTGCAAATCAAGCAAAACTCAAATAGAACAATGATCCATCAACAAAATTATGTGAAAGAATTGCTCAAGAAATTTAAAATGGAAGACTCAAAGGAAATAGACACCCTCATAGCCACAACTACAAAATTGGATGAACCTGGTTCATCCGTTGATCAGAATCTATACAGAGGGATGATTGGGTTTTTATTATATCTCACTACCAGTAGACCTGATATTGTGTTCAGCGTAGGACTGTGGGCTAGGTTTCAGGCAAATCCAAAGGAGTCCCACCTAACTGCAGTGAAGAGAATTTTGAGATATCTGAAAGGCACCACTGATTTGTGCCTTTGGTATCCTAAAGGTAGTAATTTCGACCTTGTAGGATATGCTGATTATGCAGGTTTCTTGGTTGACAGGAAAAGTACTTCAGGCATGAATCACTTATTGGGCTCCTGCCTTGTGTCTTGGGCCACCAATTAACAAAATTCAGTAGCTTTGTCTACTGCTGAGGCTGAATATGTGGCTGCAGCCTCATGCTATGCTCAGTTGATGTGGATCAAGCAACAACTCATGGACTTTGGTATAGAGGTTGGATGAATTCCTATTTTCTGTGACACCACCAGTGCAATTAGCATGACGAAGAACTCGGTTCATCATAAAAGAACTAAGCACATAGATGTTAGACACCATTTCCTAAGGGATAACTATGAAAAGGGAATGATCTCAATCGAATTTTGTGCCACTAACCAACAAATTGCAGATATCTTTACTAAAGCACTAAGTAGGGAGAATTTTGAGAGAAACCGGCTTGAATTAGGGATGATTAAGATCACCTAATTGAAAAACAAAAATGAATTTTTTTTATTGGCTAGAAACACTAACATAGATAATCAACCAGACTAATCATTGCTCAGTATCATGACTTTACTGCCATACTCTCTTTCCATGTACTAATACAGCGGCGTTGCACCAACAGGGCTACGCCTCTCATAAGACTCCCACCAAGTGAATGCAGCTCCTGAGAACTGGAAGGTAGTAAACGAGACCCCACTGGTCTCCAATATCCCTGTTGTGCGAAGAATCCTCTAACACTTGTCTAGAAAGCCCTGGACATCCTCGCCCTTAGCACCACTGAAAGTCGGAGGCTGAAGTCTACCAAATCTCTCCAAGCTGCGCTGCTCATCGTCAGCCATAACTAGGATCACAAAATCCTGAGCTGGGGCAACCGGCTGGGCTGGAGATGCCCCCGGTGTCTGGAGTCCCTGAATAACCTGCTCAGGTGTACGGGCAGCAGAAGTCTGAGTGCCTCCCCCGGCCTAAAAAATAGCGGTTGTAGTAGAAACAACGACTGCTTGTGCTAGAATGGTGCACGCGGTCAGAATCTGGGACAAAGTCTCATGAAGACCCGGAATCACAATAGGCACTGTCGGTTCCTGAGCCGGTCCTGCTGGTACATCAGCGGTTGGGACATAATCTCGAATAATTGGAGGGTCCACAGGTACTGCCCCGGGTGCTGCGCGGGCTGCACCCCTCCTTCTACCACGACTTCGGCCTTTCACCGTCCCGACTGGTGTCTGGTCACCCTGATCACTAGCGTGTGTCCTCATCATCTGTGAGAGAATGAAACAACAGAAGTTCAGTTTCTAGAATCAACAGAATCGCATGACGGAATTCAAGAATGTGAGATTTTTCCTAAGGGTTCTGTAGCCTCTCGAAGATAAGTACAGACATCTCCATACCGATCCGCAAGACTCTACTAAACCTGCTCATGTCTGGTGAGACCTATAGAACCTAAGCTCTGATACCAACTTGTCACGACCCCAAAATGCCCAGTCGTGATAGCGCCTATTGTGAAATTAGGCAAGCCATACATTTCATAATTTAAAGTCTCTTTAAGAAAGATCACTATATTTTCAGCAAAGTCTCATTTTATAAAACATTTAAAAGTTGAAAATCATTAAGACGCAATAAAATAAATCACAATACTAGTGTCACTGAGTCATGAGATACTATAACGATAATATCGAAATACAAAGCTGACATAATACTGTCTGAAATAATAAAGTACGACAGGATGATAAAGAAGGAGAAAACGAGGCTCCAGTAGCCAGCTGCTACCTCAAAAAGTCCAAGTGAAACTCAAACCGCCGATCAGCAACCACTACCAAGTCCTGATGTACCTAAATCTGCACACAAGGTGCAAGAGGTAACGTGAGTACACCAACTCAGAAGTAACAAACCCAAACTATGGGCCGAGAGGTAGTGACAGATTAAACCTCAATAAATGTAACAAAAACAGTGTACAAAATTTAGGCATGTTCACAGTTCTAACAAATAATGAAAACAGGATAAGTCATGTGTGAACAGTAACCCATGTATAACTCAGTATACTCCACATGCCAATGCATCAACTGTATAAAAATGCACATAGTGCTCACAACTCTCGTATGCAAGTCCACTGAGTACTGAATATGTCTCTCAGGCCCAGGGAAGATCCATCCCGGAATATATATATATATATATATATATATATATATATGCACATGTGACAGTAGCCACCCAGTACCTAGGAAAGGCCAATCCATCCCCACGGAGAAGATCCATCTTCGGAATACAAACACTCGGATAAGATCCATGTCCAGGGAAGATCCATCCCTCAATATCATCACTGCGCTCACTGGGGTGTGTTACAGACTCCAGAGGGGCTCCTACATCCCAAGCGCTATAATAAGCCAGATCCAAGCATAATCAATATAACATGTTGCGGCGTGCAGCCCTATCCCATATCTGTCTCTCAATAACAGGATCTAGGCCTCACTCAGTCATAACTCTCCAGTCTCGCTCACATGGGCTCACAAATGCATGAACCAGCCCGAATCAATGATTAAAAACTGTGTAAAATCAACAGTTACCAAGACTGAGACATGATATGATATGATATGTTATGACAAGACTGAGTATATAACATCAATGAAACACATGAGATGACAACAATAAATTACCACTCGGGTCTCAACAGTATCGGCGTGAAGCCTTAATATAGTACTTAGCATGATTCTGGCATGATCACATTAACCACAATGATAGAAGCACTGATATCAATCCATAAATAACTACTAAACGGTGCCATGGGATGAACAAGGCCACAAATCACACGGTGCACGATCGCACGCCCGTCACTTGGCATGTGCGTCACCTTAATTATAATCATCTAGCATATAGTTCGGGGTTTCAAACCCTTAGAATCAAGTTTGGAAGCGTTACTTACCTCAAACCGGCTAAAATCGTAGTCCGCAATGCTTTTGCCTCTAGACACAACCTCCAGTTGCCCCGAATCTAATAAAAAATCAGTACCATGACATCATTATATGATAAAGGAATAACACCCACGCGAAAATCATCAATTCACACCAAGAAATCCCGAAATTGGCCAAACCCGACCCTTGGGACCACATCTCAGTATTCGATAAAAATCACAAAACTAGAATCCTTATACTCTCACGAGTTCATACATACCAAATACCTCAAATTCCGATAAAAAATGACCCCTCAAACCCTCAAATCAAAGTCTATAACCTCAAGCCCTAATCCCAAAATTTTAGCCCTTAATCCTCGTAAATTTCATGTCTAATTAGGTAGAAATCATCATATAATCGAGTATTGAGTTCAAAATCCTTACCTCAAGGTGTTATCCCACGAATCCCTCTTCAATTCCTCTTAAAAAGCTTCAAACCCAAACACAAATGGTGGAAAAATTGCCAAATTTCGCGAAGACTTCTATTTATAGGTTCTGCCCAGCGATGACCGCATATGCGGCCTTTTCATCGCACCTGCGGACCCGCAATTGCGGTCCTAGGTGTGCACCAATGGATTCTCATTAACCGGCCAATTCTCGCATCTGCGGTCCATCTACCGCACCTGCGGGCTCGCAGGTGCGACCCTGACTTCCGCATCTGCGGTTCCACTCAAGCTGCCCCCTTTCCGCACTTGCGATGGCATTTACGCACCTGCGGTGACCGCACCTGCAGAATCACAAAACAGTCTCACACCAGCAACTTTTCCAATTTCCAAAACTCCCCGATGGCCTTCCGAAATCATCCCGAGCCTCTCGGGGCCCCAACCAAACAATACAAATACCTCATATAACATCACCCGAACTTAGTCGAACCCTCGGAACACTAAAATTAACCTCAAAACACCAAATCGTTCCATAATTCAAGCCTAAGGATTTCTAAACTTTCGAAATTCGCCAACGATGTCGAAACCAACCAAAACACGTCCGAATGACCTGAAGATTTGCACACACATCCAAAATGACACTACGAACCTGTTCCAACTTTTGGAATCCCATTCCGACTCCGATAGCTAATTTTCCATTGCCGACTGGAAATTGCAAAATTCCCATTTCGCCAATTCAAGCTAATTCTACTCCGGACCTCAGAACAACATTCCGAACACATTTCTAAGTCCTAAATCACCTAACGAAGCCATCCGAGCCATAAAATCTACATTCCGGGATCATTTACCGGATAGTCAACTTCCGGTTGACTTTTCTAACTATAAAGCCAACTTAAGAGACTAAGTGTCTCATTTCTAACCACGGCCACTCCGAACCCGAATCAACCGACCCAACACAACATAATTGAGCTAAACAACACATGATAAAGCAGAAACAGGAAAAACGGGGAAAATCTCACGGAACGATCGACCGGGTCGTTACACACTATGCTTCTTTTATTGTGTATGTCACGGCCTCTAATTACATGATTCTACGGGCCATTTTCCGGATAAAATATTTACAAATTCCTTAGGGCATTTCTCAGATTAAATAATAAACTAAGGGACAATCTCTAACCTCGTGAAGTCCTAAATTTTGTCTACCCAAATGTGATCGGCCTAAACATGCTACTAGCAAACAATATAAGAAAGGTAGAAATAAAACAAAACTAAAACTAAAATAAATAAAAATTCATTTCATGCTCATTCTATTTTCAGCAATTAATTTTATTTATTAGACCAACCCCAATCCCTAAATATGTAACCAAATGAATTACTAATGGACCAGGTCTTTCCCCAACTTCGGCCACCCAACAATCATTCAAAACAAATATTGACCAAACAAAACCAAGCATTGGACCGCTGAAATACTTGAACGAGCTATGAATGAAACAAAGTAAAAGAAAGGTGGATTCATAATATGATAAGAGCCAGACTTCTCGCTGATCATCCCACCAGTAAGACCACAATCCCATAGAATCAATTTGACACATTTGCACCAACTCAAACTAACAAAGACAAGCTTGCATGCTAAAAAATTCAACATCTCACGCAACTGTTCATATGGGAACGAGTACTGTATCATATCAAAGATGTATTCAGAAACTTTTTCCACGAAGAAACTATTCCAAACATGGTAATTATGAAGAAACAACCGACTAACAGAGCTTATAGAATGTAAGTGGGAGCACAGGTAATTTGGCTCAATTTGATATGGCAATATTAGTGTAAAAGAACACAACAAGAATCCAACAAAACATTTACTTTGGTTACCAAGACATGGACACCAACTTAGTAGTAGTCGTGAATCAAATTAACACGTCTATTGACTGTATGGGTCAAAATCTACCACCGAGCATTTAGGGCGAGGTAGTATCGAGAGTCAATCGAGGTCAATCAGAAAACGGCGAAGCTCATGACCGGGATGTCAACAAGGAACGAGCTCGATCACCATGGAAAGGGCTGTAGAATAGTATAATAGAGGAATTTTCTAAAGTATATTATGGGCACATGTACTATGTACTATTAAGGTTTTTTGGGATATGTCCCATATAAAGAGGAAAAAAGATAAGGAAACGGGCATGTGATATTCACTGGATGAGAACAGACTTATGAGAAAGATTCTCTCTCTCGTAAAAGATACAAAGATTACCTTTTCATGAGATTCTTGTTCATATTATTCTATACTTTTCCATCAGATCCGGGAATAGTTCGATCATTCTAGGATTTATCTGTCACTCATCATCGCCAGGAAGAATAATCATCTTGTTCATTCATTATTGCGTGAACCACTTCTCCTATTTACTTAAATATCATTTATTATTATTTATTACTAGTTACTCATGTACTATTTCTCATACCTTTTGGAACATTTAATGTGTGTTATTGTCAGTCTCACATCAGATTTGTTCCACATTATCCACATGTTCAGAATTCGCATTTAGAGATATTATCATTAACTAGGTTTAACCCATCATTACATAAATACAATAGTTTGGCGCCGCATCTGGGGATTTTCATTTCCTCTAGATTTATAACTAACACGGATCACTAACGTTAAAAAAAAGAGCAAGAACAAGATTTCCTTTCTTTGCATGTACAAATCCAATATGACAGGTAACAGAGAGGAAAGGATGACAATAATAAGTAACCTCCCAACCAACCTTATGAACAACATCAACGAGAGATGTCAAAAAATAGATAGAGACGCAACATCCAATGCCTCCCTAGGACAAGATGGATCACCTCCTCCTCACTGCAGCATCACAAAATCTCTTGGTAAGGGAGCCTCTGCATCCGTGGCGAAGGAGACGCCCCCAGCTGTAAAAAAACTCCTTGAGGATTGGCTAACTGATATGCTAACCAGCGTCCTCTATAAGCCCACTCGGGACATAACTACAGAAAATGCAAAGGACTTGCGTTATACAACTAGCAAACGAGCAGCATGACCAATTTCCTCCTCCCCTACGACAAGTATCACTCACAAAGTCATTAATAGTGCAGGTGACAACACTCTCGCTACCATTCTGAAAAGGATGGAGGAAATGGAGAATGAGAATAAAACACTTCGGGACCAATTGAGAGAACACAAAGAAAGGGTCGATAAGATATCAGGCGCCCCTAATCTCTTGCCAAAAAGAGATGTTGGTTAGTTCGTCGAGCAACGGTATAGTGATGACGCCGCCCCACATGCCATACCAAAAACCTTAAATTGATGTCTTATCTGATAATATATAATGGCACGCGTGAAAGGAAATGATCTCTCCAAGTAACAGGTACCCTCCATTTTGTTGAAAATATTTTGGTGAGACCCTCACGGGAGGAGCATTGACATGGTATTCACGACTTCCTACACATTCCATTGAAACTTTTGAAGAAATGGCCGATAACTTCGTAACGAGCCATGCTGGGGACAAGAAGGCCGAGGCAAGAGTAAACGACATATTTGCTATTAAACAATCCCCGGGAGAGGAATTGAGGGACTTTCTCGCCCCGTTCAACTGATTATGAATGACCTTGCCAAACTTATCGGAAGGGATGGAGGTCGCATCTTTTCAGAACGGGCTGAGCAGAAACGGTTCAAGGGCAACAAGAAAGTTATTAAGTCGACTCATGAAGTAGCCTCCAACTAAAAATATTATGTGCATTGTGCCGAGGTCCGAGCAGACGAGGACGATCTCAATGGACCGACTCATCGATTAACCTCAGTACATGCCGAATTCAGAAAAGATCGAAGGAATGATATCAGAAAGGACCTCGCAATTCCGCGATCCAACAGGGAACGACATCTACCATATGTCAAAGCTGTCATTGCGTCCTGCTCCCACCATGGAGAGGGCCTACCCAGATCAAGGACAGGGACTCACCGAAACGTAAGAGGTATGCCCCATTTATTATCTGCTCACAATTTTGTGTATCACCTACATAAATTATCTACGTCCTGGAGAAGCTCAGACCAAAGAAGAAGTAGCCATAAAAGATGAGGTTGGATGCCCTTTGCGAGTTCCACCAAGAGCGAGGGCACAAAACCGAGGATTGCATCGCCCTAAGACAGGAGGTCGTAAACATGCTACGACAGGGACACCTCAAAGAGTTGTTGAGTGACGGGGGAAGGACCAACTTTGCAAGAGGTCGTGAACAACATCAAGGACCACCGAAACTGCTCTCGCCAACCTGCATCGTCCGCGTGATCACCGGTGGCAATGACGATGCTTGCATCAACAGTGTGAAGTTTAACACAACCCACAATCTCAAATGGTCAATCACCCGAGAATGGTATGATGTACTCTAAGAAAATATCATCTTCGATAAGTCAGATACCAACGGTTTGGCTTTCCCTCACTATGATGCCCTTGTTATCATTTTACGAATTTTAAATACCGACGTGAGACGCAATATGGTAGACGATGGGAGCTGCGGGTGTATTATATACCCTCGTGTGCTTGCACAAATGAAACTCGAAGATAGGATTGTGTCACGTTGCATCACGCTAATGGGTTTTAACAATGCAGTTAAGCGAACCTCCGGCGAAATCACACTCCCCGTTTTGGCTGGTGGCGTCACTCTGTAAACCACATTCCATATCATAGACCAAGACACAACGTACAATGCCATAATAGGGCGACTATGGATACACACCATGAGAGCCATCCCTTATAGCTTGTACCAAGTCATCAAATTCCCAACTCCATTGAGGATATTCAGTATACGAGGGGAACAACGCACATCCCGGGAATGCTACCACATAGCCCTAGACTGTACGGTCACTCAACAAATGAAGGACAAAGAAAAAAGGCATAGCAATCAACAAGGTCGAGGTCAATATGTAATGATAGCGAGGACGTCATCAGATACCCCGATACGGTCTAAGCCCCGGGATCGACCATAGAAAACCTCGACCCCGTCAAATTAGACAGCAATGACCACAACAAGAAAGCTTACATCGGCTACAAACTTCAAGAACCAGGTAAATTTTGGCAATTCTTAACTGCTAACACATAATTGTTTGCTTTTAGCCATGCAGATATGCTAAGAATCCCAAAGGAAATCGCCACACTCAAGCTAAACGTTGATCCATTCCACCCAGCGGTAAGGTAGGTTAGGCGTAAGTTCAACCCCACAATTAATAATGTGGTACGTGAAGAGCTGAAAACTATTGGAAAATGGCTTAGTCAGAGAGTCGAAATACCCCAATGGGTCGCCAACGTGGTCATGGTGAAAAGGAAGAATGGGAAATGACGGATGTGCATAGATTTCACAGATTTGAATAAAGTATGCCGCAAGGATTCATTTCCGTTACCCCATATCGACCAACTCATCGTGCAACGACCAGACATGAACTATTGAGCTTCTTGGATGCCTACTCGGGCTATAACCAAATCCTCATGGAAGAAGAGGATTAGGATAAAACTATTTTCATCACCCATCAGAGGATGTACTGTTATAGGATCATGCCCTTCGGGCTGAAAAAATAATTACCCGCCCCTTCACTTATCTTCTGCCAAGGCGTTGCATTCACAAATCAGGACGTCATTGTTGCTATGACCATCTTCCCCCATTTCTTACTTATGTGATTAACTCATTATTTAGTACAACTATTTATAGAGATTATGGAGAAATCACTACTATCCTAACATATAATATGAAAATATATCTTTTTGTGGATTCTCACAGGGAATGGTCTAAGCTTAAACATTTATACTTGTCTCCCGAATGTGATTTTTAAGTAAGATTTTATGCTATAGTAAAAGAAAAGATATTAATCATACTGAAATTTGGTTTCATTTGGAGCTGGTTTGAGGTGCATGAGATCGAATTTTTAAAGACCCACCATTGTTGAGTTTGAAGCTTTTGAATTGTAATTTCAACTTTAAGATTTGTTGTTTGATTCAAAGTAGATATTTTTTTAAAATTATTTATTGTATCTTTAGAAAGTTCATACTGGAGATTTTTGAAGATTTATTATTAGAAAAAAAAATCAAATGTACAATTGAAGGACCTTGAAGCTGAAAGCTCATGTAGTGGGGTTGTTGAGTGTAGTTGTCTTGAGTTGATTCTGCTTGGGTTTTGTTTGAATTGTTGATTAGAAGTTGTAGCAAAAGCTTAAGCCGATTTGATGGAGATTTTGCAGCAGAGTTGGGAAATATGGGCTGAAATTAAAATGAATTAGCGAAGATGATGGATTTGTATTGTATAACAAATTGGTATACATGTATACCATTTTAGTATATAATTTTTAATCTATAAATTTATTCCAACATTGTACTCTTATAATATATAGTATAGTGTAATATTATACCGCTATAATTTGGTCCTTTTTAAATTTATTGAAACTTTTCATTGGAATCTTTTTAAATTTTTAGTGGAGTTTTCATGCCTTTTTCAAATTTTTATTAAACCAAAATATGAATTTTTAAATGTTGAATGAAGGTTGTGCCTAAAGTTGAGTCAATTTGGTGGATTGTTTGCACTAGAGTTATGAAATTTGGGTTAAACTAACGAAGAAGATGAATCTATACTATATATCAAAATAGTATACTTGTAACAGTTTGGTATCATAAAGGACTAAACTCTTTTTTGAAGGAATGACCCATAATTATATCATGTCAGTAATGATATACACCATGTGGGTATCATAGATGATTAACGAGTAATTTTTTATGTTAAAGGAATGAACTAGTCCTCTATGATACCATGTTAGTATATGATATATACCGGGTTGTATATTTTTCATTGAAGCCTTTTCAATGATTCAATAGAGTTTTCACGCCTTTTTTATTAATTTTTTATTAAATAAAAATACTTAGTTTGAAATGTTGAATTGAGGTTGTTACTAAATTTAAGCTAATTTGGTGGAAATTTTGGACTAGATTTGTAAAATTTGGGTTGAAACTAAGTTGAGGTAGCGAAGTACAAGAATTTGTATTGTGTACCAAAATGGTATACTTGTATATCAGTTTGGCATCATAGATCGAGGACTTGGCTCTTTCTTAAAGGAAATAACCAAAATTCTATCTTGTCAGTAGAAAATATATACCATGTGGGTATCATATAGGACTGATGAGTATTTTTTTCTGTTAAGAAAATGAACTAGTCCTCTATGATACCCTATTAGTATATGATATATCGAGGTTGTATCTTTTTCATTGGAATCTTTTTGAATGTTTCAATAGAGTTTCATGCCTTTTTATTTTAAAAAAAATTCTTAAACAAAAATACTTAGTTTGAAATGTTGAATAGAGGTTGTGGCTATATTTTAAGCTAATTTGGTGAAGATTTTGCACTAGAACTGTGAAATTTGGGTTGAAATTAAGTTGAGGTAGCGAAGTAGAAGAATTTTATTATATACCAAAATTGTATACTTGTATATCAGTTTGGTATCACAGAGGACTGACTCTTTTTGAAGGAATTAACCAGAACTCTATTTTGTGAGTATATAATATATATCATGTGGGTATCATAGAGTACTAGCGAATATTTTATTTTTGTTGAAGGAATGAATCAGTCCTCTATGAGACCCTGTTAGCATATGCTACTACCAGGTTGGTATCATCGACACTGAATGCTATTTTGGAAGGAATGCCACATTATATCCCGTCTGTATATGGTATAGACAATATAGATATCATAGAGAATTGAGTGTATTTCTGGAAGAAATGAACTAGACCTCTATGATACCCTATCAGTATATGATATTATACTATATGAGTATTATAGTATGCTACAACAATATACTTCAAATACTACTAATATGTTATTTTTCGTATACTATGTGCTAAAGTAAATTATTTTATGATAATTAATATAATAAAAATAAAATAAAATAAGAAGATGTACTTCATCAATTATTTTTAATTGATATAGTAAAAGAGGGAGAAAAAAAAAGAACAAAAATAAAGGAGCCAAAAAGACGTGTAGAATTATATTATAAGGAAAAATAGGAAATACAGAAAAAATAATAAAAATAAAGGTGAAAAAGAAAAAAAAATGCAATGAAATAGAGAATTACACGTATAATTTGTTCTAATAATTGATTTAGAGAAAAAATGACATAAAAGAGATAAGGTATATTATATCAATTTTATTTAAAAATAATGAATGAACGTTTACTATATTAGTTATCTTTTATTACTGTATAAAATAACGGACAATAAAGAAAGGGAACAAAAAAAGTGAATGTGATTAGATTATGTAGATTAAAAAAAATAGAGTTAAATGAAATCAGAAAAGGAACAAGAAATAGAGAAAAGTAAACAAAAATAAAGAAACAAAATAAAAATAACGGAGCCAAAGTTGAGTATGGAATCAAATTATGTTAAAAAAATAATAATATGATTGAAAAAACATAACAAAAAGGGAGATAGAGCAAAAACTAACGAAACAGAAGAAAAAAGAAAAGAGAAAAAAGAGAGTCAATTACCCACAAAAGCTACAATGGATAGGAAGGGTGATTAATTTTATGGGTACAAATGTAAATGGGTAAGTATGGGTAATTAGTTTAATTTTTATGGGTAAAGCTCTAAACTCGCCCACTTTTTAAAAAAGAGGAAGCCACTTTCTTTAATGTATACTAGCTGGTCTACAAAAGCATGACGCGTGACGCTTCTCCTTTTTTTAGTCCACTCTCCCTTAGAAAACGGAGCTGCTTGAAAGCAGATTTCGAAATTACATAGGTGAATGTAGAGATCACCAGTGTCCAACTCGAGACGAAGTACTTGTCGTCGTTTAGGAATATTTTCATCCGGGATTGGAACGACCTATGTTGTAACGGAGGAGAGAAGGTGAACTAGCTTCCTTTGGTCGCCTCTCCCGTCTGGTCGAGTAGCTTTCGCTCCTTCATACTTACTTTATTATAATATAAGCTTAAGCTGCTACGTAGCCTATTGGGAGCTTTCGGAAATCACTTAGCAGGTCTTCATCATAGGAAGAGGGAAGAACAAGGGAGAAGATCATATTTAAAAGAAGACGATTCCAAAAGAAAGTCAAAACGGGGAATATGATGCCTTAAAGGTAAATATAACTTATACCCATTGTTTAAACAACTTCAAGCCTCTTTCTCCTCCTCCTTCGCTTCCTTCGTTTTCTGAATGTTGAAACTTGAGATGTTGTTATGCGTTCTAACCCGATGATTCATATATATATCTGCTTGTCCCATTATGTTCAGTTTGGTCTTATTCATAATAATTTAACCTCTAGATATTTTAGCTTTACAGGCACATTTGTTTTTTGTTCTATTTTATCTGTAGTAACTTATTTTCATGTCGAAAATACTTTTCATTCTTTAATCTTTGAAATGAACAACATCAATCGCTACTAATCATGATCTATTAAATTCATTGTTGTTTTAGAACTTTAGCTCTAAGAATGCTGAAGTTGAGCAAATATAAACAAAAACTATAGCTTATAGAATGCTGAAGTTCAACAAATACAAAACAAACTTCAGCCCTGAAGTTCATCACAAACAGAACAAAGCTTCAACTAAAATATACTGAAGTTCAACAAATACAGAATAAATCTTCAGCTAAAACATGCTGAAGTTCAACAAATACAAAACAAACTTCAGCCCTGAAGTTCATCACAAACAGAACAAAGCTTCAACTAAAATATACTGAAGTTCAACAAATACAGAATAAATCTTCAGCTAAAACATGCTGAAGTTCAACAAATACAGAATAAAGCTTCAGCTAAAACATGCTGAAGTTCAGCAAATACAGAACAAAGCTTTAGCTACTAGATTGCTGAAGTTCAGCAATTAAAACAAAAACTTCAGCCAACACATGTTGTTGTTTTATTGAACTGAAATTTTGTTATTTGCACTATGAACTAAAATTTGCATGATTGCCTTTGCAAGTCAGGCCAAACCTCATGCAAAAATATTTGAAGTTTTGCAACACTTCAGGTAATTTTTTTTGATAATTCTGGCCCGCATGCCTGAAGTTACGCTAAAAATGGGTAACACTTGCAATTTTTTTTTTGCAAAGCAGCAGGTATAAGTTAAAACGTGACTCAAAAAGCGGTATAGATGCGAATGCCCCCTAAAACTCCCTTTATAATTGAAGAATTAACTTACAGAATACGTCGGCAAAGCCCAAATGAGAGAATTATGGTTTAGGCCCAATATACAGGCCCATATAATTTAAATGTTGTTGTGAAGTGGTTTGGCCCAAGTATTGCAATACATACATCAAGCCCATAAAGGGCATCCAAGACATTTCATCGATATCTTTGCAAAAACCCTACTTTTATATCTTGTATTTCGTCTCACTCGCCACTCCCTCTTACAGAGCACAACCGAAACCTTAACCCTAAGCTCATTCCAACTCCCCCTCTGCCAAAATGCCGCCCAAGTTCGATCCATCTCAGGTGGTCGAGGTTTTCGTCCGAGTTACCGGCGGTGAAGTCGGAGCTGCGAGTTCACTCGCTCCAAAAATCGGTCCACTCGGTCTCTCTCCTAAAAAAATCGGTGAAGACATCGCAAAGGAAACCGCAAAGGACTGGAAGGGTCTCCGAGTCACTGTAAAACTCACCGTCCAAAACCGTCAAGCTAAAGTCTCCGTCGTTCCCTCCGCCGCCGCACTAGTCATCAAGGCGTTGAAGGAGCCGGAACGTGACCGTAAGAAGACCAAAAACATCAAGCATAACGGTAACATCTCGCTCGATGACGTCATCGAGATCGCTAAGGTGATGAAGCCGAGATCAATGGCGAAGGATTTGACTGGAACAGTGAAGGAGATTTTGGGCACCTGTGTATCGGTTGGTTGTACGGTAGATGGGAAGGATCCTAAGGATTTACAGCAAGAGATTGATGATGGTGATGTCGAGATTCCTCTTGATTAAATGCTATTTATCAACTGATGGTAATATTATGTTAATTTTATCTTATTTTGTTTTGAGAATGTCATCCCGAGGATCATTTTGATATAACCATGACGAGTAAACTCTGGAATTTTATATTTGGAAATGTAGTATGGATTTTGTTTTTTCTCGATGAAGTGCTTTAGCATTGCTTTATGCGTTTCGCTGAATTAACTGTTTTTAATTAGTATAAAAAATTGGTTACTCGGAAATTGTTGTTTGGATAATTAGTAATAATGTTGCTTTATTGAACTGTTGGGGATAAATTTCATGAAACCTAGAGCACATTGACAAGTGTTGAAGAGCTTTGTGCTTGTCCATTTTTGTGGGCAAATCCATTGGGTGCATTTGTGCACTCTTAAAATAATTGTTTTTTTGCGTTTTCCATTTACCCATCATATATTGTGGGCGAAGACTGAACTTTCGCTGGTATTTCTCAATGATTGTAATCCAGTATAAAACCACATTAGAAATCGTTTATTCATTTCTCTATCTTGATGATCACTTGAACCCTAATAAATCATTGTAGTTTAATATCTTGATCATAAAAATTATTCTAGTTTAACTCTAGTTTTTTTTTTTCGATTTCACTAATTATAATAGTTTTTCCTGTCTATATGTTGTGATTATTTAGTCCTACCCATCAAAAAAATATTGGTATTCTCTAAACTACTAGTAGTACATATTGGTTCTGTCAGGCCTCAAAATCAATTTGCAACTGAATGTAACAGTACTGTGTTGAAGGTTGGGGTATACTGACAACCAAAAATGACACTGCATCGAAATGTCAAATCAAACCGATTTAAAAATCCGATTTTTTTGTTTGATTTGGGTTGGATTTGAGTACAAAAAATCTAAATCAACTCACATATAAATATATAATTTTTATATATACTTTTAAGATTATATAGAATTTTCTTTAAAAATGTCTAAAAATAAAATGTCTAAAAATATTTGGAATTTTCTTGCGTGATATAATTTTTAATAGAATATGAAGTGCTTCATATTTGTTGCCTTGAATAATGGGTTGTATGATCTCTTTCATGGTTACATAAATGTGTCTGTCTCTTTATTCTTCTATATTCATATATGTCATATGTTAAGATCTATTAAATTTTTATATCTTTTTCGAATGTGAAGTGATTATTAATATTTAGGTATAAAATTATTGTCTGACGATTAAAAAAAATAATTATCATGTGTTACTAATAGAGTTTTTCCATAAGAATATATTAATCGATAATATGTTTGCCATCTTTTTAATTTTATATTTTTACAAAATATATATTTACGTATCAAGTATTTAACAAAGTAAGATTGAAATAATATTTAAGTAATAAAAAATCGACAAAACTGAATCAATTCAATCGAATATAATGATTTGATTTTGATAAAAATCGAAACAACAACACCCATATACATCTTTGCACTCGTGCAGCAGTCGCAGAACAATAAATAGAAGAATTGTGGTGCTCCATCCGCAGAAATGCGCCAAACCCACTTGGTCGAGGTGTAAAATTCAGTAAAAGATTAATCCTTAACAACCGCAGAAAAGAGGCTAATTCAGCCTCCTCGTTAAATGATGCGGTTAAAAATTGTTGACTTCTATTAGTTGAATTATAAGGGAATCATAAGCAAAAAGAAGGAACAGGATTCTGGGGGAAATATTTGAGTGTTAAATTCTGAAGTGTTCCTATGTCAACTGTCAAGTGTGAAGTCTTAACCATTACATTTCCAACGCCCTATAGTGGAAAGAGAGTAAACCGATTATGATAAAATTGTTTACGTACTCATGATCCACAATAAATGACCAGTTTATTCTTGACACGCTCATTAAAAAATATTAAATTTTATATAAAAATACCTAGTATGATTAAACTACCATTACTTAAATATTTAATGTGAGAAGTAAGACTTTTTAGGGATATGTACATAAGAGTTATTTTGTAAAAACAAATTAAATTATTTCTTGATTATATAAATAGACACTTATTTTGGACCAAAATGAAAAAGTAAATTGGTCACTTATTGTGGACAGGAAGGAGTATATAATTGGGTGAAAGAATTGCTTTGTAGATGATCGAAGCCTTCTATAAGCTAACATAGGGGTGAACATGTGTTTAAATTTTTATCTTCCCCAGTTTAAACATGTGTTTAAATCTCCTTTTAAGAATATCTAGGCTTCTTAGAGTATTTGTACATTTTCTCATTCCCGTTCATATTCTTTTGATCCTAATTTCGGTCATGTTGTGTGACAATGCAATCAACTTCTTTAAACTTAACACATTTCAAGAGGGGCTATTCTCTCTGTTTGATGGAGGACCGCTAGGAACACCTGTTGCTGCTAGAGGTGTACAAATGAAACCGATAAACCGTACCAATCCGACAATTTGAGTTAAACCGAGAAAAAAAACCCGACTATGGTTTGGTTTGATTTGGTTTGGTGTTGGAAAAAAAAACCCGACCATATATGGTTTGGTTTGGTTTTAACTAAAAAAAGTCAAACCGAACCAAACCAACTCGGCATTATATGTATAGAAGTTTTAAATATATTTAATGCATAAAAATATTTATGATAGAGTGTAGTTTATAAATATTTCTTAAATATTTTCATAGTTTTATCTTTTAATGTATTATTTCAAGCTTGGACTTATAATTTTTGGATGCTCCAATAAGTTTTATAGTACATAAATGTTAGTAACTCAAATAAATCTTAAACCAAAATTAAATCAATACTAATGATAATTAAAAACATTCAATTCGATTGTACTATGAATGAAAATAGTGTTGGATATCTATTTTTTTAGTTTTCCCATTATTTAGATAAGGTGTATAACTTATTTTTCTTTTAGTGGTTAGTCATGTAAATAATAGTACTTATTATTCATAATTTTAAATTATGTTTGTTTACATTATGGCTTATTAATAATATTTATTTTATGCGATTTATTATCTTTATTGTTGAATATTTTAGTACAATGCCATGACTCATCTCATATTTATGTTATTTTATTGAAAACACCTTATATAGTTTTGTCTTACTAGGATTAAAAAAAATATGTGGAACAAAAATTTTACATTTTGTGCTATGAAGACTTTATGAAAAAAAAAAATCGAAAAAATCCGAAAAAACCCGAAAAACCCGAGATTAAAAAATCCGACTTTTATTGGTTTGGTTTGATATTTAAGTTTAATAACCCGATACAATTGGTTTGGTTTGGTAATTAGAAAATTCGAACCAACCCGACCTATGTACACTCGGCTAATTTAACGGACTTCTTTAATTGAGGGTGATTGACACTAAAGGGCTTCTTCAGGTGGTCTCAGCGGAATGTCCCAAAAATGGCGATATTTAAAAATAATTCCCAACCTGCACAAGCTTTTCAGAGGTTTCTCTGTCGCATTAACTTTTTTGTCAAAGTCTATCGGATCGTCACACTTTTGTTTTTCAAGATTTCTCTGCCAAATCTGGTAGAGTTGACGCTATTGTTACGCTGCCTACCTGTTAAATTGTTCATTAGAGTCTAACAGTTTATCATACTTTTGCTCTTTAAGGATTTCTCCAATGGGTCGGTAGAGTTGATGCTATATTTTACCTACCTATCTGTTAAGTTGTTCATCGAAGTCTACTATATTGATATATATTTTTGGTTGTTTTAATGAAGTGTCCTTCGAATTTGCAAATTCAATGCTGATCAAATCACTCTAAATCTACTCCAAAATAATCTCAAATTTGAAACAAAGCTTCCAAATACCAAC
Source organism: Nicotiana undulata (assembly GCA_005239495.1). NCBI lineage: Eukaryota > Viridiplantae > Streptophyta > Magnoliopsida > Solanales > Solanaceae > Nicotiana > Nicotiana undulata. Next base: position 23,131 of record ML275632.1, read on the forward strand.
AATCCTCAATCAACATTTTATCGAATAACACCAAATCAACAAGACCCACTTTGTTTTCTTGTACATTTTCTAAGGTCCCACAATAGAGTTTTGAGATTTTAATACTAAATCACTAAAATCTATGTTAGAACTAAAAGTTTAAGCACAAACTATCAACATTCAAACGATTTTAACAATAATCAATTCTTTAATTTTTATCATCAAACAAAATTTCAAGCTTTAAAAATTAAATAACTATGGTGTTCAAGTATGTTGGCCCAAGAAAGAGAATAGTTTTGAAGATTGACAAAGGAACTCATAAATGAACCAGGTCCATCACTAGTAGACAAAGACACATGCATAGTTAAGGCACATGAGATGCATATAAGCGTATTCTGGCAGAATAAGATATCTCATGATCGAAAAGATTGCAAAAACGATAAGGAGAAGGACTCCTTACTCAATAAGAACAATAGCTAAGATACAAAGGGATTTAAGAGTTGAGATTGACTAGAACTCTTCCACCAAGGAAGACTAGCATGAAGATTCTAGTTAATTCTTTATCTACTAACCATATATATTGCAGAATGTTCTTATTGTACAGGTACGCACAAAAGCAGAAGTTAAGCAAGAATTGAGAGCAAAATAGCAAGGTAATTTTGCAAGTGCAAACCTGAAAGCTACTTGAACCAGCTAGAAGAACTAGTTCCAACTGTTTGTCTTTTAATCTAGTTTATTTGTAGTAGGTTGTTTTATCTTGTACCTTTTCAGCTTTATCTAGAAGCATATGTAATAGGTACTTTGTGTTTTCAATTTAGAGTTAACTTGAAGTTTGTCGCAAACAGATAAAGGCTGGTTTTCCACAAGGGATTAGAGGTAATCCTCCGTTTACAAAAGAGCTTTTTGTAAATGCAGTTTTGGCTCACTGATTTAGTAAAGAGTTTTGGGAAAATCCTACTGGGAAGTAGGTCGTGGTTTTTTCACCTTTTGAGCCAGGTGTTTTCCACGGAAAAATCTTTGTGGTCTTTAATTTCTGTACTTATTATTCCACAACAGTAGTAGTAGGAACACATAGAAGAACCATGTCCTTCTATAATCTAGGAAGGAAAAAAGTTGGACACCACACAAATCACATCCCCTCTTGTGTGGTATTGAAGTATAAAACAACAATTGGTATCATAATAGGTTATCCTTGAAGAGGCTAACACCTTAGGAGAAGATCAAGATGAGTGCACCACCTGGGAACTGGGAAGGACAATCAACTGCTAGGCCTCCACTCTCCAATGGCCAGTACTACTCCTGGTGTAAGAATAGAATGAGAGACCATATAATTGGAGCAGACTACGAGCTATGGGACATTGTTACTGATGGTCCCTTGGCTACCATGAAGAAGAATGCTGAAGGAGTAGATGTGTCAAAGACAAGAGCTGACTGCACTGCTGAGGACTTGAGAAAGTGGGAGAAGAATGCTTAGGCCAAGAAATGACTTGTGTGTGGACTTGGTCCAGACGAATACAACATGATTCAAAGCTGTACTACCGCTAAGGAAATTTGGGACACTTTGCAAGTGGCTCATGAAGGAACACCTCAAGTGAAGTGGTCCATAGGTACTCTACTATAGTCTCAATATGAGAATTTCACCATGAAGGAAGGAGAAACTATCCAAGAGATGTATACAAGGTTCACCACACATACTAATGAACTTAAGTCTCTTGGAAGGACTCTTCTTAAAGAAGACAAAGTTGAGAAGATTCTGACAAGGGTTCTGCAAGTTTCTTGGGAAAGCAAAATCACTGCAATTAAGGAATCTAAGAACATTGCAACTCTTAAACTAGATGAGCTGATTGAAAATTTCACTGCCTATGAACTTAGAAGGCAAACCATGAAGATGGATGTGCCCAAGAAGGAAAGGAGCCTGGCACTCACGAATCACTGAAGGTGCTGATCAGGAGGAAGATGAACTGACTATGATCACCAAGGAATTCAAGAAATACCTTATGAGAGGAAAGAGTTCTTCAAGAGGTGAAAATTACAACAAAACAAGGGTTTCTGAAAAAACAACCAATGAGGGCTGCTACAAGTGTGGGAAGACTGATCATCACATCAAGAACTGCCCTCAATGGAAAATTGAATGGAAGAAGAAAAGATCTGAACGAAGGAACATGAAGAAGGAACATGTTCATCCCAAGAAGAACAAAGAATCAACAAAGGCTATGGTTGCTGCTTGGGGAGAAAGTTTAGATGAGGAATCAGATGATGAAGATGGAGATGAACAAGAACTTATGGCAATTGGAGAATCAGACGAGGAACCTCATGAGGAAACTGAGGTAAGTATAATTCTTTTAAAAAACATGATTAAGTTTTGTATGAAGAAAAACTCTCTGAATTATTGCTAGATTTCATTGATGAATCTGAGGTTATAAATAAAGAAAAGGAACATCTGTCTAAGGATTGTGTGATTTTAAAAGAAAAGTGTAAGAACTTAGAACTCAGAGTCAGTGAGAGTGTGAGTGAGAATACTTCACTAAAGAACCAGGTTCATACATTTGAAGCAAATGTCCTTGAGTTAAAATTTGAAAATCTAAAACTTAAATTAGGAACAGGTAAAAAGACAACTGATTGCACACAACTCACTCTAGAAGAAAATGTAGGTAAACTGAAAGATGATTTGTATAAGAAGGATGAACATGTAAGAGTGTTGAAGGAGGATCTAGGAAAAGTGAAACATGAACTTGACAGAACTAGCAAATCGAATAGGTCCTCCGATGCTCTGTCATGGCTACAGGAACATCATAGTAGCAATAGAAGATGACTTGGCTTTGGGAATCAGCTACCTAAATGGGATTCTAAAAGCAAGTACCTCACTATTCTTGAGAACAAGATTTGTACTCACTGTGGTAAGATTGGTCACTATAAAAGTTAATGTAATGCAAAAGAAAAGGCCAGTCAAAAGAACAAAAAATTTGTTCAAAGGAAGAATTGGTTACCAAGTTAGGCTAAAAAGAATTTAATTCATCCTTTTGCTTATAGAAAGGGACCCAAACTAGTTTGGGTTCCTAAGACTAACCCCTGATTTCTTTTGCAGGTTTAAGTGAAGGGGAGCAGCCAAATATGGTACATGGATAGTGGCTGCTCAAAGCACATGACATGAAGCAAGGATTAGTTCCTTTTCACCCGAGGACCAAAAAGCAAGAAATGTCTCATTTGGAAATGGAAAGAAATATGAAATCATTGGGGTTGGTAAGGTATGTAAGAATGAATCTCATTCCATTGAGAATATTTACTTGATAGGCGGCCTGAAATACAGTCTAATAAGTGTATCACAATTGTGTGATAGATGTAACTTGGTAGCATTTACCTCTACTAAATGTTTTGTGATAAATCTTATCACTGACAAGATTGTTTTGCAGGGAAAACGAGTGAACAATATATATATATATATTGTAGATCTGTCCACACTTTCAGAAATGACCTCACTTGCTTAAGCGTGTTGGAAAATGATCCCCTCCTTTGACATAAGAGACTTGGATATGCAAGTCTGAGTCAACTCAACAAATTAGTCTCCAAGGACTTGGTGATAGGACTGCCTAACATTAAATTCAAGGAAGACAAAGTTTGTGAGGCTTGTGCAAGGGGGAAGCAAGTAAGATTCTCTTTTAAATGCAAGAAAGTGGTAAGCACCACCAGATCGATGGAACTGGTCCATATGATATGAATCTTTGTGGTCCAATGAGAACAATAAGCAACGGTGGTAAAAAATATGTGATGATGCTTGTTGATGATTACTCTAGGTTTACTTGGACATTGTTTNATGAACTAACTTGTTTGAGTGTGATGGACGATGATCCACTCCTTTGGCATAAGAGGCTTGGACATGCAAGTCTAAGTCAACTCAACAAATTAGTCCCCAAGGACTTGGTGATAGGACTGCCTAACATTAAGTTCAAGGAAGACAAAGTTTGCGAGGCTTGTGCAAGGGGGAAGCAGGTAAGATCCTCTTTTAAATGCAACAAAGTGGTAAGTACCACCAGAACGATGGAACTGGTTCATATGGATCTCTGTGGTCCAATAAGAACATTAAGTAGAGGTGGTAAGAGATATGTGATGGTGCTTGTTGATGATTACTCCAGGTTCACCTGGAAATTATTTTTAACATCTAAATATGAAGCATTTGACATGTTTATTTCTTTTTTCAGAAAAACTCAGAAAAAATTAGGAAATCAACTTGCATCATTTAGGTCAGATCGTGGCACTGAATTTGAAAATGCTAAATTTGCTGAATTTTGTGATGAGCATGGCATAGATCATAATATTTCTACTCCTAGAACTCCACAACAAAATGGAGTAGTTGAAAGAAAGAATACGACACTTGAAGATATGGCCAGGACTATGCTTCTTTCGAGTAAACTGCCCCATAGCTTCGGGACAGAAGCTGTAAATACTACTTGCTATATCATAAATAGGTGCATGACAAGACCTATTGTAGAGAAGACTCTCTATAAGTTACTTAAGGGGAGAAAACCAAATATATACCACCTTAGGGCATTTGGTTGCAAGTGCTTTGTGCACAACAATGGTAAAGATTCTCTAGGTAAGTTTGATCCCAGAAATGACGAGGGAGTATTCTTTACATAGTAAAGCTTATAAAGTCTATACCAAAATAACTATGTGTTAAAGTAAGTGTTCATGTGATTTTTGACGAAACTAATATTCTTTTTGAGAGACAAGAACATGATGATGAAGAAATTGGGCTGGTTAGAAACTTGAATGAAACCACAACCCAGACTGAAGCTATACTGGAGGAAGGAACAGGTGATGGAATAGGTTCATCCATCCCGCGAAACATGACAGGGGGAATAGAAAAAAGAGGAAATAATTCTCAAACATCAGTGGAACCTGTCCCTGAACCTGTTCCACAGCAACAAAACATTGAAGGAACATCAATGGGTAACCAGTTGGTTGTGAAACCCTACATATATCAAAGTTCTCATCCTATTGAGAACATCATTACTGATCCAACCTCTGGAATCAAAATCAGATCTTCTTTACAGAACCTTTGTGCTTTTGATGCATTCTTATCTCTTATTGAACCTAAAAATGTTGATGGGGCTTTGCAGGATACAGACTAGGTAAATGCAATGCAAGGTGAACTCAACCAATTTAAAAGGAGTCAAGTTTGGCATCTGGTACCAAGATCCTTGGATAGATCAATAATTGGCATTAAGTGGTTCTTCAGAAACAAACTTGATGAAGATAGAACAGTTACAAGGAACAAGACAAGGTTGGTGGTTCAAGGATATAGTCAGGAGGAAGGCATAGACAATAATGAAACTCTTGCTCTGGTGGCAAGGCTGGAAGCTATAAGACTCCTCATAGCCTTTGCTGCTTACATAGAATTCACCCTTCACCATATGGATGTCAAGAGTGCCTTCCTAAATGGCTATCTAAAGGAAGAAGTGCTTGTCAAGCAACCCCCGGGGTTTGAGAACAAAGTAAATCCTGATCATGTGTACAAACTTGACAAAGCACTTTATGGACTCAAGCAGGCTCCAAGAGCATGGTATGGAAGATTACCAAATGTTTTGCTTGAGCATGACTACAAGAGAGGTAAAATCGAAAGAACTTTGTTCTTGAAAGTCAAGCTCAAGATAATATAGCTTCTCCTGGTCTTGCTTATGAGAGCCCTGTTCCATTCTCACTCTTTTTTCCACACTGATACTCAACAGCAAAACACTACTAATGAAAATTTATGTGATTTATCAGAATCTGAGTGTTCGAAATTTCATATAACAGCATCAAATATGCAGTCAAATCTTGCATATGAAAACATATCGCCACCAGAAGGTGGTAAAAAACGACTGGGAGGTGGTGGCATGACTGGAATTCCAATTGGTTTTCTGTTTGCTATTCTTTTGGGTTTTGGGATTCTCTTTGTGGTTATCACACGGAAACGCAACTCCAGCAACATTAATCCTGTTCAGCTTAATGGGGGAAGCCATTCTTACGGCTAATCGAATATTAAATCGAGTGCCCCATAGCAAGACACAATCCATTCCATATGAAAAATGGAAAGGAAGGAAGCCCAACTTGAATTATTTTAAAGTGTGGGGGTGTTTGGCAAAAGTGCAAGTTCCTAAACCCAAACGGGTAAAAATAGGACCGAAAACCGTTGATTGTGTTTTCATAGGATATGCGACTAATAGTAAAGCATATCGATTTCTGGTACATAAATCAGAAAATCCCGACATTCATAATAATACGGTTATAGAATCAGATAATGCTGAGTTCTTTGAAAATATATATCCGTATAAAAAGGAATGTGAGTCGATTGGTGAAGGATCTAAACGACCTCGGGAAGAAACAAAAGAAAGTACACTTAATCAGGAGGATCCAAGACGTAGTAAACGTCAAAGAACGTCTACTTCATTTGGACCAGATTTTGTGACTTTCTTATTGGAAAATGAGCCTCAAACATTTAAAGAAGCTATGTCTTCTTCGGAATCATTGTTTTGGAAAGAGGCAGTCAATAGTGAAATAGAATCCATATTGAACAACCATACATGGGAATTGGTTGATCTTCCTCCTGGAAATAAACCGTTGGGTTCTAAATGGATCTTTAAGAGGAAAATGAAAGATGATGGCACTATTGACAAGTTTAAGGCAAGACTTGTGGTCAAAGGATATAGACAACGAGAAGGTCTTGACTATTTCGATACATACTCTCCAGTTACAAGAATTACGTCCATAAGAACGTTGGTAGCGTTAGCTGCAGTTTATGGTCTTGAAATTCATCAAATGGATGTTAAGACGGCCTTCTTAAATGGAGAGTTGGAGGAAGAAATTTACATGGAACAACCTGAAGGGTTTGTGGTTCCAGGTAAAGAAAAGAAGGTATGTAGACTTGTTAAGTCCCTTTACGGACTAAAACAAGCACCCAACCAATGGCATGCGGAATTTGACCAAACAATGTTGTCAAATGGTTTTAAAATAAGTGAATGTGATAAATGTGTGTACATTAAAAATGTTCCAAATCACATAGTCATTGTTTGCTTATATGTGGATTATATGCTTATAATGAGTAATGACATTGCCAACATAAATGCGACTTGTGTTTAAATGACCGAATTCGAATCGAAGCCGAAGCCGAAGTCGAAGTCGAGCGAGCGACGGCGACGGCGACGGCGACGGCGCGAGGCTTGTGTTCTTCTCAACTCTTTATGAGCTAGAATAAGAGCAATTGCTTATATACCCATCAAAAATCTTTTCCTCTTCCTATGTGGGACAATTAAGGAGAAAAACTCAAATATACTCAAATATTTCATTTTCCCCTCCATTTCCCATTCACCTTATTTTAAGCATTAATAAATCATTAAATACTTAAAAATCCCAACATAGTTGAGGTGCTCATTATTATGGTACGTTCTTGTTTTAATAGTTGTGCTTCATTAGGTATCTAAGATTAGACTTACCCTAATAAGCTTATGATTTATCAAGACTTGAATGTGAGCCGTGAATCTTTTGTCTATGTTATCACTGCTAGTTTGGAATAGACTAATCCTTCCAAAATAGTACGAAAACGAAAGCATTATATTACTCAAAACAAAATGCATGCAGAAAATAACAATAATAACCCAGTATAATTTCATCAGTGGGGTCTGAGGAGGGTAGTGTGTACACAAACCTCACCCCTACCATAGGGTAGAGAAGTTGTTTCTAATAGACCCTCGGCATCCTTTCTTCCAAGAACTCCCCACCTTGCTCTTGGGGGTGACTCGAACTCACTACTTCTTGGTTGGAAGTGGAAGGTGCTTACCATAAGAGCAACCCACTTGTCATAATGCATGCAAAAACATATACGAAAATGAAAGCATTATAATACTCAAAACATAATGCATGCAAAAACCTATTGGAGAAACCGGTGCTCGTTAGAGTGAGATTTTTCGCACCGACAGTTAATGGGGAGATGAGCTGGTGAGAAAGATGAGACAAATAAGTTAATTCAGCATAATGAAAATACATCTCACGTTACCAATTTGCATATAACTAACTATATTACATTAATGACACTTTACATATGTTGACTTACAAATTTACACGCAGGACGGTTATCATTTCTCCACCTAGGTTACGCAAGGGAAGTGCACAACAAACAAAATAGATATTTCTAGAATGTGCATACGCGTCAATCAAGAAGAATAAGAGGAACTATTAGTATTTGTTTGACGTCTCTATCCACCCACCCTCTCCTAATAAACTTATGGGCATTCCACCAAACTGATTGCCCATTACACCAATTTTCATAATTTGTTTTTGTGGGTGCTTCTTTTAGTCTTGCCTCTATTTATGGCATTCTATACACGTGGAATCTCATAGCACCGTCCATACACTCTTTGGTTCTTGATATTTTTCCTCGTGCTTTTAGCTTCATCTCCTATATATATAAAACCTTCCTCCGAACATTTTGGTATTCATCAAACCAATTCCTTCACCATTTGTTCCTCTTTTTCTCTGTCTTTTTTAAATTAGGAGAAATTAAGAGTTTACGTTGTACCATTTATATTAAAATGGCGAAGAAGATGGTAAATATGAAACCTTGGATTGAGGTTGCCCCATCACTTTTTGTTTTCCCACAAAAACATTCTCATTCTCCAACACTGGAGACTATTAAAGAAGATGATCGAGCAGAAGGACAGGATGGAGATGATAAATGTTCCTCCTTTTAGCTTTCTTGATGAAGCGCTCTCCAGTTTTAATTTCTTCCCCTCCTTGTTTTTTAGATTATTGGGAGGAAGGATGGGGTAAATTCGCAATCTCAGGCCGAATCTTGTGGCCATTGATGAATTGTATTAGTTTTAGTTGTTATATGTAAACTCTTCTGTTTTATCGAAGAGAATGTATAAAATTTTGAATCTCTTATTAGATTTCTCTACTCTTTTGTGTACTCTATTGAAAGAAGAGAAAGATTCAAATGGAAGTCTGTTTTCAGCATCTAACCTCCTCCCCCCCCCCCCCCCCGCCCCCCGCCAAAGATGTTTGGCTCTCCACACGCTAATAAATGGATTTGGAGTTCATATGAATACTTGTTTGTTAAAAGAAATATCAATCTACCCCTCTAATTTTGTGCAGTAGTCTTAGATCAATTCGATCAATCAATCATTTCATCATAATCCTACATCAGTTGGAATAGTGTTTAACCTAAAATTCGGTAATAATTAAACTTATACGTGATTTTAAGGATATGTGATTTAATCGAATACTAATTGATAAACAACAAATTAAATAGATAAATTAGATAATCAAATAAATCAAATCAGTGTGGTAGCAATGCCTTGTTCTCGATTCAGGATAGTCTCGAGGCGGGAGTAATAATAACAGTAAAAATGAAACAACAGTGATGAGTAATGATGAACAGTAAGTGAATAAAGAAAGCAATGGATAAATGTATTCTTTTCAATGAATAATGATCATTACAAATGAATGAGATCCCTCTTTATATAATAAAGGAATCCTAAATAAGGTACAATTCTAATAACGGAAATAAATTCCATGATTGACATCAATAACAACTTTGATTTTATATGTTCCAGGATTTCCGCCGTGATCTTCGACCGATTAATGATATCTCGCCATTCCGTTTTTACGCCTTACTTGAAGTCATTCATGATGGCCTCGATCTCAATGAACACTTCGATCTCCATATTTGATGTTCTATCTTCGAGTTCGAGCCTGATCTATTACAAAGCTACCCTCGAGGCAATTCCCCTGCCAATGAAATCGGGTATCCCTGATTTCGACCGTATATAGATAGTCCTCTCGTTTTTTGGGGGTGTAATGAGAAGAAACAAACTTGAGACTCCAATTTAATACCTCGATCAAGTATGACGTCAACCTTATGACGTTAGCGACAGAAGTGATTGAAGTGTCGCGTCTGCACAGTTCCCAAGGTCATTAATTAACGCCAGTTGATGGTCGGCCACCGGTGCTTTCAAACCGTAAAAGTGGCTATTATAAATAGACCATCTTCATAATCTTCTCAAACTTTACTTTCAATCCTCTTCTAATCTCCAAAAGCTCTTCTATTCTCTCCAAGTTCATCATCTTTGCCAGTTTCCGTTTGCCAATCTCTCATCAAAACACAAAATTTGCCTTCTTCTTTCTTAAACTTCATATAGCAATGGAAATAACATCAAACACCATTCCTCAAAAAGAATAAGCCTCCTCATCGCGGCCGGCTGATGACAAAACACCGGTGGAGCCACGCATTGAAGAGTGCATTCCTGGGCCATGCGAACTTACTTTTGACTTCAAAGTCGAAAAACCTTCTTCAGTTCCTGGTCGATGCGAGCCTATGTATAGATATATCTGTTCGTTATCCGAAGCTGACCTCGAGCAGGTGATAAAAAGCTGCCACTGGGAGAATAAAGAAGTGGTGATTCCTACCCCCGAGGAGGACATCACCACTCATGTGAAAGGGTACTTAAGTGTATATACTTACCCTTTCACACTGGGCCCCGTCGATCCCGTCATACTAGACTTCTGCCGCCAATACCGGGTAACCCTAGGCAAGATCTACCCGTCTTTTTGGCGCATTATCATTTTGCTCAGATTCTTCACGAGCAAGGTCGAGGGGATGTCTTTCACCCTCTATCATCTTATCAGGCTATATAACCCCCGTCTTTATTGAGGCGGATTGATAAGGCTTCAGCGCCGGGCCACGAAGGTGCTGTTCTTGAGCTTAGATGAGGACAAGGATCGAGGATAGATGGGCCGGTTTGTCCGAGTTATGACCTCCGACTTAATCCCCGACGAGAAGATGCCATTCCCCGAAGAATGGAACATAAAGCGTAAGTAGAATCTCATCGATATCATTTGATTAGTTGTTTTTCTTCCTTTACCTCTTCTCATCTATATTCTTTTTTATGGTGCAGATTCCCCCTGGTTCCCTGGTGCAGTCCCGAACCTTGCAGGTTGGGTTCGACAACTGGCCTCAACCTCTTCGTTTGCTGAGCGCGCGTTGCACGATTTTGCTAAGGGTCGATGGGAGGCCAAAAATCATGGTAAGTTACTCTGTCTGTGTTTGATACTTTCCTGTAAAATACTTCTTTTTAACTTGATTTCTTCTCATACAGGTCTTGGAGATAATGTCGTCATGAGGCCGCCTCTACCCGGGGAAAAAGAGGCCCTGAAGTTGACGAAGGACAAAAAAGGAGAAGGGCCTCACCTCCAGATACTCCAAAGCCCAGGAAAAGCAGGGCTTGAAAATCAAAGACTAATCCTGCCGTCCTATCTGCCGATGTAGTCCAACAACTTCGGGAAGAGGACGAGGATGGAGAGGATGTCGACTGCCTACTAGTGGTTCAGAAGAGGGGAAGCGTTGAAGCTTCGAAGACTGATGAGACGGTGACAGTCGAGGAGGTTCAACTACGGACCGAGGATACCTCAGAGGAAGGTCCGAGTAGATTCCCCGAGTCATAGGGTGTTAATGATGCCTCCTGCCGTGATGAGCAACCTATGGGTGTGTCCGAATGGTCAAGTTCTAAGGCCCTTCAAAGAGAAGAGAATGCCCCAAGTGACTCGCTCTGGGCAATTAACATTAATGATTTGCCGCCTGGCCCCACATTTTTCGAAGGGCAGTTCCGAGATGCTCGGTCCATGAGGACCCTCGATGTGGGGATGGCCCCCGAAGGGGATGATATATTCCGTGGCTGCTTTGCGGGGGTCGATGATGTCCCCAACATGGATGCATTGCTCATTTTTGATGAGGCTCAGCGGCTACTGAACCAAGTAAGTTTTAGCCTCTATTATCATGTTTGCGTTTGTTCTTATTTCTTCATGTCTGATTTCCTTCCTTTCTGTACAGGCTACGACGCTCTATCGAGAAGCGTCTTCCAAATACCAGGCTGAGCTGACCCGACGTGAGGCCGACCTCAAAAAGCTCATGGAGGAGAGGGATGCCCTCAAACTACTCTATGTGCAAAAATAAGAGGAGATCAAGAGCTTTCGAGCCGAAATGACCAGAGCTCATTAAGATCAGACCGAGCTCATCGAACGGGTAATGTACATTTTTGAGAGCTTGTTATGTATTAACTTGATATTGGAAACTAACACTTCTATCCTGCAGGATCAGCAGAAGGACGAATTAGTCGAGCAGCTTCGTAAGGAGGTCAAGATGAATGAGGCAGAGACCTTGGGGTGGAAGCAGAATATGGACCGTCTCGCCTCGGAGAAAGATGTGGTTCGGGCCCAACTATCTTCGGTTGAGTGTCAACTCCAAAATGTGATGGAGGAGATCTTGGCCCGAGCTTAGAAGGTTGAATAGCTTGAGGCTCGGTTGGCCGCTGAGCTTACAAGGGCCACATCCGAGGTAGAGGCGCTCGTGGCCTCCTACCGAGCCGAAGCTAAAGCTGCTAACAATCACGCAAAGGAAATTTCTAACGTTGCCGAGGTTAGATTGTCCCGTGTTGTCGAGCATGCTAGGCGCCTATCTCGGAGGGAGACTCCTGAGGAGGTACATGCTCGTGGCTTCGACCTCACAGCTGATATCGAGAATGCAAAGGTTTTGGAGGATGGGTCCGGAGCTTTACTTTCCGATGATGAAGACTCCACGAGTGGATCCGAGAGCGGAGGAGATGAAGATGAAGCTCCGGAAGATGTGGCTCCCGAAGCGGACTAGGCACTTAGGGTTTTTTCTCCTTCTACTTTTTTGGTTTTTTGTGTAAGACCCTGTGTGGTCTTTGCAAATGCTTTGTATATATGAAAAATTCCTTTTCTTTCCGTTTAGTCTCTTATTTTTGATTGGTGATAAATTCTGCTTTGTCTTTGCCTCGTGCAAACCTTGTTGCTGCATCCTCTATAATCGAGTGAGCACTAACTCGAACTTAGAGTAGAACAAAACCTTAGGTTTTTTAGTTAAGCGAGGGCGAGTCCCCAAGCTCAATAATATGTTCGAGATTTTGATTTCGGATGACTTGATAAAGCCATAATTGCACTATTTTTATAACCGGGTTCGAGTAAGTTTCGAACTCACAGTAACAGACCACCCCTTAAGGTTTTATATCAAATAATGATGAATCCTCGAGCTATATTCAAGTTAGTTTTATTTGAGCTCGGAATAGTGGAACCCTTAGGTCTCAATTGAGTGAGAACAAGGTCTCAAACTCTAAGTGTATTAGCCCTTAGGCTCTTTAGATTGGATCGATATGGCCTCTCAAAGATGTCTATTACTTTCCACTTTCGGCTTAAAATACTTAGTAAAAATTTCTTTATGCCTTAGCATGTATTTTTTACCCATTGGGTTTATTTGAGGGTTCGGTGTCGATTGAAACCCCTTTACTATTTGTGCCTTAGCACGTTTGTGTTAAGATAATTTTATACCTCTTAAGGTTTTCCGAGGGCTGATTTTATCGAAGCCCTTTTGATTATTTGCCGAGGGTAGCCTTTTTTAACCGATTTTTCAAAGAATTCGAAGGCCTATTTTTATTGGGGGATTTGGACGTATCCGAGCCGTGTTAATTTGGCCGTAGCCTATGGGTATGCCTCTTGGGATTATTTTCCAATAACACTTCGAACCTGTTCGAAGCGTTAGTCCCCGAGAATGATGTCCTTGGCCTATAGATCGAGGGGTGCCCCTTTGAGGTCTTATGATTTTGAGTTTAGATGACTCGAATATGTCGATTGTTAACGGTAGTTCCCGAGTATACGAGGTATATTTGTACTTGGCCCTTGATCCATTTCTCACAAAATCATAAGTATGGAGCTCGCGTAGTAGAAAAGTTTTCTTTGAGACATAAGATGTTTGATATAGAAAGAATGCTTCTTCGAATATCTTACACATGCGTACATGTTTTGCCATCGGGCTTGACTAATCTATATGGATACGGTTCATTCGACCGTTTGGCCCATTATAAAGTTTCCCTATCGATACCCTTTGACATGAAGTAATTGCCTCGAAAATACAACATCCGAGGGTGATGCCCCCCCCCCCCCCCCCCCCCCCAATATTCGAGGTTGATTGTAAAGAAACCTTGGATACTGTTGAATTGTCTTCAGGTAGCACATAATTGTTGTCGCATTAAAACCTCGCTGAAAAAATCCATTTGGGACAAAAGCTGACCTAAGGGAAAAAGAGTGCAACACGTGCTTTAAAACATGAGGTCACGATAACTTCGATCGAACACCTGCAGTGAGTTAGTATCGAATATATAAATGAAAAAAGGGATAAAGTCATACCTTAGCAATAATACCGTTTGAGAAGCAATATGTTCCAATTATTAGGCAGATGTTCGTCGTCCACCGTACCAAGCTTATAAGATCCTTTTCCGACGATGTCGATGACTTTATAGGGTGCTTCCCAATTTGGGACGAGCTTCCCTTCATTAGGGTCTCGAGTATTGATGGTGATCTTCCTAAGGATTAAGTCCACGACTTTGAAGTGACGAAGGTTGGTTCTTCTATTGTAGTATCTTTCGATTCGTTGCTTTTGTGCAGCCATTCGAACGAGTACAGATTCTTTTTTTTCATCCAATAATTCGAGGCTAGTATTCATATCCTTGTGATTTGACTCTTCTGTTGTATGTCGAAACCTGGCATTGGGTTTCCCGACTTTGATTGGAATCAAAGCTTCGGAGCCATATACTAAGGAGAAGGGGGTTGCCCCTGTAATGGACTTCGATGTTGTTCGATATGCCCACAAGACTTCGGGTAGAATTTCTCTCCACTTCCCCTTAGCATCGTTCAACCTTTTCTTTAGGTTTTGAATGATAGTCTTGTTCGTCGATTCGGCTTATCCGTTCCCACTAGGGTGATACGGCGTTGATAATATCCTTTTTATTTTATGGTCTTCAAGAAATTTCATCACTTTGCTGCCGATAAATTGTTTTCCATTGTTGCACACTATTTCGGCGGGTATCTCGAATCGACACACAATGTGATCCCAGATGAAGTTTATAACCTCTTTCTCTCCCCCTTTCTCGAAAGCCTGTGCTTCAACCCATTTAGAGAAATAGTCATTCATAAATAAAATGAACTTAACTTTACCTGGGGCCGATGGCAGAGGACCGACAATATCCATCCCTATTTCATGAATGGCCATGGGGATAGGACCAAATGAAGTTGTTCTCCATGCTAGTGGATCATCAGAGCAAATCTTTGACATTTATCACATTTTTGAACAAATTCCTTAGTGTCTTTTTCCATGCTATCCTAGTAGTATCCTGCTCTAATGACTTTGTGAATAAGTGATTCAACGCTGGAGTGGTTCCCACAAGTGCCTTCATGGACCTCTCGTAAAATATAATCAGTGTCTCCTGGTCCTAAACATACTGCCAACGGTCCATCGAATGTCCTTATGTATAATTTTACGTTCAGCCAATGTGAATCGAGCAACTTTGGTTCATAGGGCCCTCGAATCTTTAGGGTTCGATGGGAGCTTTCCGTTTTCAAGTATTCAATATATTTATTCCTCCAATCCCAGGTTATGTTTGTAGAGTTTATCACGGCATGACCTTGCGCGATCACGGATCTCGAGAGTTGAACGATAGTCCCCGAGCTGATCTCATCTTCCTCGACCGATGACACCAAATTTTCAAGTGCATCAGCTTCACTGTTTTGTTCTCGAGGTAAATGTTGTAAAGTCCATTCCTTGAAACGGTGCAAAGTTACCTGCAACTTGTCTAAATATCTTTGCATTCTATCCTCTCGAACTTCGAAGGTTTTGTTTACTTGGTTCACTACCAGTAAATAGTCACACTTAGATCCAATGACTTCTGCTCCCAAGTTTTTAGCTAGCTCGAGACCTGCAATCGTGGCCTCGTACTCGGTCTCATTGTTAGTCAACATAGAAGTTTTGATAGATTGACTAATAGTGTTACTCGTGGGAGGCTTCAAAACGGTGCCTAGCCCAGACCCCTTCACATTAGAAGAACCATCTGTGAAAAGGGTCCATACCTCCAATGATGTACCCGATTTTAATAAGAATTCCTTTTCAACTTCGGGTACGAGGGTCGGGTTGGCGTGAAATTGACCACGAAGTCTGCTAAAATTTGAGAGTTGATGGCCGTTCGGGGTTGATACTCGATATCGTACCCGTTGAGTACGACGACCCATTTGGCCAATTGGCCTGATAGTTCGGGCTTGTGCAAAATATTACGGAGTAGGTAAGTGGTTAATACACATATGGGGTGACATTGAAAGTACGATTTTAACATTCTAGAGGCGTTTATCAATGCAAGTGTCAATTTCTCTAAGTGTGGATATCTGGTTTCTGCTTCTCCTAAGGTTTGACTTACATAATAAACAGGAAATTGCGTACCTTGACCTTCTTGAACTAGGACACCACTTACCGCGATTTCAGATACTACCAAGTACAAGTAAAGTTTCTCATCTTCCTTTTGAGTGTGAAGCAGTGGTGGGCTTGACATGTATCACTTCAATTCCTCTAATTCCTGTTAGCATTCCGGGGTCCAGGCAAAATCACTCTTCTTTTTTAGTAGAGAGAAAAATCTGTGGCTTCGATCCGATGACCTCGAGATGAATCTGCCTAAAGTAGTTATCTGTCCAGTCAGCTTTTGCACGACTTTTACACTGTCTATGATGGTGATGCCTTCGATGTTCTTGATTTTATCGGGGTTTATCTCGATCCCCCGATTCAACACCATGAAGCCAAGGAACTTGCCCGACCCGACCCCAAAAGCACATTTCTCGGGGTTGAGCTTCATGTTATATTTCCTTAAGATCTCGGACATTTCTTGCAAATGAGCCGAATGCTCCTCTGCGTGCAAGGACTTAACTAGCATGTCATCTGTATAAACTTCCATTGACTTACCTATTTGTTCTTCGAACATTTTATTTACTAGGCGTTGGTAAGTAGCTCCTACATTTTTTAGCTCGAAAGGCATTACATTATAATAATATGAACCACACTTGGTGATAAATGAAGTCTTTTCCTGGTCTTCCGAGTTCATTTGGATTTGATTGTACCCGGAATAGGCATCGAGAAAAGTAAGGTTCTCATGGCCGGACGTGGCATCGACCATGCGATCGATGTTAGGCAGTTGAAAAGAATCTTTGGGGCATGCCTTGTTTAAATCCTTATAATCTACACACATTCTAAGTTTGTTCCCTTTTTTAGGGACTACAACTATATTGTCTAACCATTCGGGATATCTTACCTCCCGAATGGACCCTTCTTTTGAGAAGTTTAGTTACCTCGTCCTTTATGAATGCGTGCTTTACCTCGGACTAGGGTCTTCTCTTTTGCTTCACCGGTTTGGACTTAGGGTCCAGGCTTAGTCGATGCGTCGTTATCCCTGTCATGTCTAAATGGGACCATGCCAACACAATAAATGTTATCAATAAGAAATTGAATAAGCTTTTTCCTGAGTTCGGGGGTCAATCCTGTTCCTAGGTATACCTTTCGCTCGGGCAAGTACTCGATTAGTATAACCTATTCCAGCTCTTCGGCCGTTGATTTGGTGGAGTCAGAATCTTTGGGAGCAACAAAAGTTTGAGGGGTGAGAAAATCCTCCTCTTCTTCCTCTATCTCCCATTTCTCCGATTCGGTCGAGGCTGGTGGCCGTGATTGCTATTTGGATTCCTGTTTACCTTTGATGTTCGACCTTTCTGAGGTTGATAGTGTCGGGATCGGTGTTACCTCATCGACTGCAAAAATTTCCTTTGCAGCATGTTATTCCCCATACACTATTTTTACACCGTCCGACATTGAGAATTTCATCATTTGGTGGAGAGGCGAGGGGACCGCCCTCATGTTGTGGATCCAAGGTCTTCCGAGTAGGTCATTATACCTCATGTCGCCCTCGATTATGTGGAACTTAGTATCTTGAATTGTTCTAGCCACGTTCACCGGTAGGATAATCTCTCCTTTAATTGTATCACTAGCCAAATTAAAGCTATTTAAGACCCGAGCTGCGGGCACAATTTGATCTTGTAGGCCGAGCTGATCCACGACCCTCGATCGGATGATATTTGCCGAGCTACCTGGATCCTTTAAAACACGCTTAACTTGAACTTTATTTAACAAGATATAAATTACCAGAGCATCGTTGTGGGGCTGAGAAATGCCTTCTACTTCTTCGTCGTTGAATGATAAGGTGCCTTCAGGCACATAATCTCGAGTTCATTTTTACCTAGTGATTGATACCTTAGTGCGTTTGAATATGGGTCCCTGTGGAATGTCGACCCCACCGACGATCATATGAATGACACGTTGGGGTTCCTCCTGTTCATTTTTCCTATTGGCGTCCCTTTCCCTGAAATGATTCTTGGCTCGATCACTGAGAAACTCTGTAAGGTGGCCCTCGTTGAATAGACGGGCTACATCCTCCATTAATTGTCTGCAATCCTCGGTCCTGTGACCATGTGTGCCATGATATTTGCACATCAGATTTGGGTTTATTTGGGAAGGATCTGTATGTATGGGTCCGGGCCACCTAGTATCATTGATCCTTCCGATTGCCGATGCAATGCCTGAGACATCGATGCTAAAGTTATACTCCGATAATCGAGGTGCCTCTATGGATCGACATACTTATAAAAACAACTTTTCCTCATAAGTCCTCGAGAACTATGCCCTCGCTCACTTCTTCGATCATTCCGGGCGGATATGCGTCCTGAACCATTGTTCCTTCGATATGCGGTGTACGGTTGGTATCAGTCTCTGTTCGACCTTGGCTCCTTATAAACGCCCCTCTGATTTTTAATAGCCGACCTATTCGGGTGCATTAAACTGGAAGGGGCTCCGAGTTGGTCATCCTCGACCCTGATCTTTCATTGATATCGATTGTGCACATCTGCCCAAGTGTCACGACCCAAAATCTGTTAAGGTCATGATGGCGCCGGACACCACTGTCAGGCAAGCCAATCATTAACTAATTTAAAATAAATTCCTGTTTCAATATTTTCAAAATCGTTACCTTTCACTTTAATACATAATAACTAGGGGAAATCCAATTAAGTAAAAACAACAGTCTATTTTCCACTTTAATAAAACTACAACCCAAATACATCCCAGAACTCGGTGTCACAAGTACATGAGCGAACTTATAAGAATTTGTACAAATGCTACAAAGCTTGTCCGAAATACAAGTTGGACAAGGGCTTTAAAATGAAATAAATACAATACAAAGAGGAAGACTCTGCCGGTTGCGGATCGCCTCCGGATGATGCAGCTAGCCTAAATCTCCAAACCAGTCTCATCGCTATGAAAGTACCTGTGCAACAAAATGCACAATAAGTGTAGCATGAGTACGAAAACAAAGTGTACTCCGTGAGTATCCCGCCTAACCTCAGAGAGGTAGTGATGAGAGGTCGAATTAGACACTTGCTATAAGTAAACACAATATAATCAAATGAGATGCTAAGCTTAAGTATCATAATCAATTAAATAATAATCAGAGGTAAGAAATATCAATTTATTCCATGTTTTACACATAAATCCTTCTTAATTTTTAGCTGGCAACTCAAAACGTACTTAGGCCGATAAACATGTATAAATCACAGGAAATACTCAGCATTTATCATGCGCAAGCAAAATGCCGAGGGTCGAACGACGCAGACCAACAATAATAAACTGTGCACTGCCGAGGGTCGAACGGCTTGAACCACAGATGCATCTATCTGCCCCGCTCGCGAATCGATCATGCGACGCGGTTATACATAAATATAAGGTTATCCTGCTCGCGAATCATACATGCGACTCCGGCACCCGTAAATACACATAATCACACAGTGAGTCCATATTTCATCAGGAAAACAGTTTCTCAAAGGAGTGATAAAATTCTCTTTAGGTGAACATGAAGATAGTATTTAAAATATTTCTGGAAATTCATTTGCTAAGTTTGATAAGGTTTCAGATATCATTGATTCATCCGGAACGCAATTATGCAAGGAAGGATCCATTCTCTTCTCAATTCATTTAAGGAAGATAAGTTCTGACTTTTCTAAGTATTCAATTGCTACTCGATAATATCACCAGGCTAGTATCACTGATAAAATCACAAGTACAACAAGTAAGGCATGCTAGTGGGTCCTAGACTACCCGGACATGTCATAACAGTAGCTACGCACGGGCTCCCGTCACCTCGTGCGTACGTATCCCCCACAAATAGTATCACATATTTAATTAGTTAACCTAGGGGGACAATTCCCCCTCACAAAGTTAGAAGGGAGACTCACCTCGCTCCGAAACTCCATAACCGGCTTCCAAGCCCTCCCGGCGGCTCCAATTTGATGCACAACGCCCCAAAACTACCAAATAACGGGCAAAGCAATGAAAATTCACTCTAATACTTGTAACAAATTCAAATTATATCATTTCCCAACTCCGCTCAATGAATTGACCAAAATGCCCTCAGGCCCACGTGCCCGGATTCCGAAATTTCTCGAAGATAAACTCTACCCATAGCTTTACTAGTTCCAATATACAATTTATTCAAATATTCATGCTCAATTCGTGGCTAAAATCCAAATTACCAAATTTCTAGGTTTTCTTCAAAATTCTTAATTTTTCCACAATTTTCATGTCTAATCCCATGTATAAACCTTGAATTAACTTGGAAATGAGAAGGAATCACTTACCTCTTGATGCTTGATGAAAATCACCCTTTGAAATCCTCAAAAATTGCCCCAACCATGAGAAATATATGAGAGAAATGGCAAAAATCTGTTTTATATTGAACACTGCCCAGGAAAACCTTCTATGCGATCGCAAATAATTGTGTGCGATCGCACAGGCCAAGTAGCCGCGATCGCACATGCCAAAACCTGCAAGCTCATTTTCTTGTGAACCTCCATCCCTAAAATTCTACTCCGCGATCGCACTACTAAGGCCGCGATCGCACTGAACCTCCAAAANTCTAACCAAGTGAAAGAATTGATGAAATGGCCAAAATCCCGTTAAAAATAGAACAGTGCCCAGGTACACCTTCTGTGCGATCGCACACGATTGGCCGCGATCGCACATGCCAAGTTCAGGAGCCTCCAAGCACACCCTGTGTGATCGCACAGTGAACCCTGCGGTCGCACAAGCCTTTACCTGCAACCTCATTTTTCTTCTGTGCGGTTGCACCCCTCCTTGTGCGATCGCACAATCCAAAATTTCCAGCCTTCAAATTTTTCTCCGCGATCGCACAACTAAGGCCGGGATCGCACTGAACCCCCAAAACACCAGAAAAACAGCAGCAACCAAACACTTGAAAAGAACCCGGAACCACCCCGAAACACACCCGAGGCCCTCGGGACCCTATCCAATCACACGACTCGGTCCCATAACCTCACACGAACTTTCTCGAGGCTTCAAATCACATCGAACAACGCCGAAATCACGAATCGCACTAAAATTCAACTTTATGAACTTGAAATTTCAAACTTCCATCTTCGATGCCGAAACCCGTCAAATCACGTCCGATTGACCTCAAATTTTGCAGACAAGTCTTATTCGACATTACGGACCTGCACCAACTTCCGGAATCGCATTCCGACCCCGATATCAAAATTTCCACTTCCGGGCGGATTTCTCATAAACCTTTAAATTTCTATCTTTAGCCAAATGACTTCAAAATAACATACGGACATCCGAATTCACTTCCGATCGCGCTCCCAACTCCAGAATCACCATACGAAGCTATTCCCAGACTCGAAATCCCAAACGGACATCTATATCTCTGTAATGCGCTTCAAACCAAACTTACGAAATTCCTTCAAAATTGCTGACTTACACAATATACGCTGAAACGCTCCCGGGTTATCCAAAACCCAATCCGGACATACGCCCAAGTCCGAAATCATCATACGAACCGCTGGAACCTTCAGATCCCGATTCCGAGGTCGTTTACTCCAAATCCCAGTCTTAGCCATTTCTTCCAACTTAAGGCTTCCAAAATGAGAATTTTCCTTTCAATTTAACTCCGAACTTCCCGAATTTCAACTCCGACCATACGCATAAGTCATAATACCTGAAATGAAGCTGTTCATGACTTCCAATCGCTTAACAACACGCTAGAGCTCAAAATGATCGGTTTGGTCGTTACATTCTCCCCCACTTAAATAGACATTCGTCCTCGAACGTGCCAAGAACTTTTCTTGAGTTATCTGAATCACTGTGTAACACTTCGTGTACCTTCCCGTGCTACCACAGCCCCGTTGAGCACATTAGCTTTATAAAATCTGAAGATATCCTGTTTTACCCATACAATAAGCTCAGAACCCAGTTCCAACACTTGAAATGCTTCCCCAACCCGGCTGCCAATATCTGAACACCGTATCAACTACCACACGAGGCACCAGAACACAACTGCGTACCTTTGCTGAATCAACACCATATACTGCATGATCCATTATCTAATCACAACGACGCTCCCTGAACCTTAATAGCCAAAATTCTACGAATCTGATTCTCTCAATGCACCTTATAAGATATATACATACATCCTGCTATAATACTGACGATACCACCACGACGGAGGAGATGGGTAGAAATTCCTAACCAACTGCAGATTTAACCAAACATTGAAATCTTTTCTCTTGACCTAGATCATCATCTCATTACGAACCAAATACTGGCATTGTTCCTTACCACAATTCACAAAATCCCATCGCACTGATATCTGATCCAATAGTCTCGTGTCACCCAGTATGAACTGTTCAAACAACCAATCACCCCATACATGACCAACAGTCACACACGATGCCACAATGCGCCAATAGGCCACAACTCGAACATGATACATAAGAAATGACTCAGGAAGGGACTACCCAACTCACGCAACTAATATGAGATTTCCTCAGAAAGTTAGGAAGTAAAACACAAGGAAAATAATTATAGGATCCTTACTCAAAATCACACTGTTGCGGCGTGCAACCTGATCCAAATAACATACCCGTGGCCACGTGCCACCCGGTCCCATCATAAAATTTACATAAGGAAATATACACGGAGCTGAATTGCTCACTATTACAAATTCTTGAATGTCGGTCACAAGAAGGCTAAGTGCATAATACCATTCTGGGGAGACTGATAGAGCCATATGCTACAAACTCAAGCACAACTGAGGTGCGATATATAATCTGAATCTCGAGAGCCATCCCGCTCACATAACCTCATCACTACGCGGAATCTCAACACATAAGAAATTACCAAGCCATTTCACAACTCAAACGACACGATCATAATATACCGGGATTTGACGAAGATGAAACAACATCTAATGTTCCAACACCCCTCCTTAAGGAGCGTTATACAGAAATGAACATACCTGATTCACATGGAGCCCACAACCACATTGAATCCTTTCACAACCCTCAAGCTGATTCCGCTCACACTGCACTAGGATGATAGCCTTACTCGGGTCCATAATAACCCACTTCTTCTCATAATACGCAAGGACAACCTTTATAGCCAGGACAACCACCCCGCAATCCACAATCAGCTGAACCGAACGCCTTCCAGGCATAAATTCTCAATTAAGCAATATTACACTTCTTTATGCTTGGTCTAATTCTTCAACCAATCAGGTGACTGTATGTCACACTTATATAATCTTCCCGCGGTCATGCTCCCACGGCCTTCCACACAAGGTAACAAGTATGAACATTCATACCACCGACCACCCTAAGGTTGTAAAACAATTCAAGGACCCGTAACCAGGATACAAAGCCTCTTTCACCAAACACCGATCTCAGTTGACACTGAAGATAACATCAACTTATTCTAAATCTTCACATCCCTTGTTCTTGCTCCTCCGAGCTCATGACATCCTTGTTAACTCCGAGTCGCATATCTCGATTCTTACTTCCAGTTACATACTGCTTACTGCACCTAACATGCCAATATGGAATGGCGTAGGAATTTCCACCATCCTTCCTTAACCGCTAATGGGGTGAACACTTCATCATATAAAAACCTTTTTCTTACCTCAATTCAAGAGAACAATAAAAATACATGCAAATCCTTAAGTAGTGGTCTGAACCACCATAAACCTTCCGGGATCCGCCTATAATCACAGGTCATATCACTTGAATGCTTCCAATGAAATCTATTACGACGGCCGACATGCCCCCACACATCTGCACAAACCTTACACATACTCAATCATACCGAAGGAACTGATCACTGCCGTACATGTGCCATTTCAACCATGGCTAACCAATATATCTTCTTTTAATCATCTTAATTGCCTCAGAAATAGTAACTTCCTCCAGCTCATAGCAAACTCAACCCTCACTCATCCCGAGTGACCTTGATTCACGAGACCATGTTGCCTAAATCCCGCAACCCGTCTCATACCCTCCTGGTAAACTTTCTACAACCCGGATTTTATTTCTCTCACTCCTCCAATACTATCCTGCATGCTGAAAATAACATAGAACACTTCAACCATTTTCCCTTCCTCAGAAATTACACTGCAAAAGATCGATTCTTAATTATACTCATGTTCGAAACCCTTAAACACCGCATTCTCTAACTTTCGAATTTACTAGGACCGCTATCAAGAGTCACCCACTCTGACTGGCCCCGAATACAATCAACTCCAAGGCTCTTCTAGCACATGAAACACCCCTCCTCAATGAAGCACGTGACTGAGTCACTATCCTTACAACTCGCCTATGCCTTAAGCATACATTCTGAATCTTTCAAAGCCTAACCCTGGTCCAACAGGGCCAACTTTTGCACACATTCATCAAATCCCACGCGAAATCACCATTTTACTCCTTTCCCCTTAGCTGTACTAACTTGCCAATACGCCGACAATCCGCAACCCCATGAGAACACAATCGTACAACCCAACTGCAGGTGGTGGGACTCCCCCACTTATCCTGAAGCTACTCTTGCACCACTCTAGACCCTGCTGAGATCCTTTCTCCTTTGTTAACATAGTATTGCTCAACCAATCCGTCAAATTCTTCTAAATTCTCCTGTAGGCACTTCCTGAACACTCAAATTCTCTAGCATCATTCACATATTTGCCCCCCTGCCGAATAGCCACTAGGATTCCTCGCAGAAACTTGCCAACC
Source organism: Nicotiana undulata (assembly GCA_005239495.1). Lineage (NCBI taxonomy): Eukaryota > Viridiplantae > Streptophyta > Magnoliopsida > Solanales > Solanaceae > Nicotiana > Nicotiana undulata. The sequence continues at coordinate 48,136 of ML275632.1, forward strand.
ACACAACCGCTGACCTACTCACGGAAGATAACCCACCTGTGGAAATCACCAACTGACACCTTCCAACGACGCTGAAATGCACACTCTCTGCAACATCAATACCCCATCCTAAGCCTGCTCTCATTCACCAACTTTGCCCGTCCGTCCGCTCCTCATGGACATCTACTAAATGCGCTACAACATCTTCAAATTCATCGCCTCATTGCATCCTTCTTCTTCCCTAACAACTCCTCCATGTTGCATCCAACCTCCCGCTGAATAACCAACATTTTGGCTTAAGTTCGAGGACTCACTCACCGTTCCCTAAACTCTCAAATCACTCCAAACTTTTCCTCAAGATAGGCAGCTATTTTACCACTGAACTCATAGGCTACACTGCCACTCTCCCACTTAGTTAAACTTATTCTTGTAAGCAACTACCCGACTTCCGTCCCTTATACCTGGCATTTTGAGATTTAGCCGCCACCTGACACTTCTCACAGATCTTCCTTCATTGCATGCTTCTCAATTGCGGCTTCAATTCAATATCATTCTTTGCCACACCTAAACCAGCAGATCACCATAACTTCGACTCTCCGAAGATCATCTTTCTCTAGATGCCTTCATTAGAAATAACTATTCAATTCTGAACCACTACACACCACGATCTCTGACAACCGCTTCTTCAACACTACTTCACAACACTCTATCCCAATGCAACCGAAGAGCTATAACACATGCGAACTTAACACATTCTATTCGATCAAAACAGCGATACCACGTCACATATGAAAACTCCACTTCGCTTGATAACACCAAGTCTTACTACTTTATCCCCCAGACTTGAACATTCATAGTCCAATTGCCCTTCCTTCGTCGGAACTAAAATACCAAAATCTCGAAATTACGCTCTGAGAAGAGCTCCCTCCAAGTCATTCATTACCCCGTCATATGGGCAAGAATTCTACCATCATATCAACACCGCGCGATAACCAATTGTAAGCATCATCACAACCTGAGCATAGCCCCCAAGCTCTCAGGAACACAACTACTGAGCTGAAACAACATAATATCCTTCTGCAGGGCAACAACAACAGCCCAATCAACTGGATACGGAAAACATCACGCACCATATCTGTAGCACCATTACAATCCCTCAAACTCCCGATTTATAGAAAGCGCTTCGCGACGTATAAGATTAAGATTGAGTAGGAAGAAACATAGGCATAAGCCTTAAAGGAATCAAATCACACGATGAGGAATCAAGAAGGGAAGTACTCCTAACAGCCCTGTACCCTCTCGAAGATAAGTACAGACGTCTCCGTACCAATCCGCAAGACTCTACTAGACTTGCTCATGACTCGTGAAACCTAAGGGAACCTAGAGCTCTGATACCATGTTGTCACGACCCAAAATCTATTAAGGTCGTGATGGCGCCGGACACCACTGTCAGGCAAGCCAATCATTAACTAATTTAAAATAAATTCATGTTTCAACATTTTCAAAATCGTTACCTTTCACTTTAATACATAATAACGAGGGGAAATCCAATTAAGTAAAAACAACAGTCTATTTTCCACTTTAATAAAAATACAACCCAAATATATCCCAGAACCCGGTGTCACAAGTACATGAGCGAACTTCTAAGAATTTGTACAAATGCTACAAAGCTTGTCCGAAATACAAGTTGGACAAGGGATTTTAAATGAAATAAATACAATACATAGAGGAAGACTCTGCCGGCTGCGAATCGCCTCCGGATGATGCAGATCGCTTAAGTCTCCAAACCAACCTCGTCGCTATGAAAGTACTTGTGCAACAAAATGCACATCAAGTGTAGCATGAGTACAAAAACAATGTGTACTCAGTGAGTATCCCGCCTAACCTCAGAGAGGTAGTGATGAGAGGTCGAATTAGACACTTGCTATAAGTCAACACAATATAATCAAATGAGGTGCTAAGCTTAAGTATCCTAATCAATTAAATAATAATCAGAGGTAAGAAATATCAATTTATTCCATGTTTTACACATATATCCTTCTTCATTTTTAGCTGGAAACTCAAAAAACGTACTTAGGCTGATAAATGTGTATAAATCAGAGAAAATACTCAGCATTCATCATGCGCAAACAAAATGCCGAGAGTCGAACGATGCAGACCAACAATAATAAATTGTGCACTGCCGAGGGTCGAACGGCTCGAACCATAGATGCATCTATCTTCCCCGCTCGCGAATCGATCATGCGACACAGTTATACATAAATATAAGGTTATTATGCTCGCGAATCATACATGCGACTCAGGCACCTGTAAATACACATAATCACATAGTGATTCCATATTTCATCAGGAAAACAGTTTCTCAAGGAGTGATAAAATTCTCTTTAGGTGAACATGGAGATAGTATTTAAAACATTTCTGGAAATTCATTTGCCAAGTTTTATAAGGTTTCAGATATCACTGATTCATCCGGAACGCAATTATGCAAGGAAGGATCCATTCTCTTCTCAATTCATTTAAGGAAGATAAGTTCTGACTTTTCTAAGTATTCAATTGCTACTCGATAATATCACCAGGCTAGTATCACTGATAAAATCACAAGTACAACAAGTAAGGCATGCTAGTGGGTCCTAGACTACCCGGACATGGTATAACAGTAGCTACGCACGGACTCCCGTTACCTCGTGCGTACGTATCCCCCACAAATAGTAACACATATTTAATTAGTTAACCTAGGGGGACAATTCCCCCTCACAAAGTTAGAAGGGAGACTCACCTCGCTCCGAAACTCCATAACCGGCTTCCAAGCCCTCCCGGCGGCTCCAATTTGATGCACAACGCCCCAAAACTACCAAATAACGGGCAAAGCAATGAAAATTCACTCTAATACTTGTAACAAATTCAAATTATATCATTTCCCAACTCCGCTCAATGAATTGACCAAAATGCCCTCAGGCCCACGTGCCCGGATTCCGAAATTTCTCGAAGATAAACTCTACCCATAGCTTTACTAGTTCCAATATACAATTTATTCAAATATTCATGCTCAATTCGTGGCTAAAATCCAAATTACCAAATTTCTAGGTTTTCTTCAAAATTCCCAATTTTCCCACAATTTTCATGTCTAATCCCATGTATAAATCTTGAATTAACTTGGAAATGAGAAGGAATCACTTACCTCTTGATGCTTGATGAAATCATCCTTTGAAGTTCTCCAAAATCGCCCTAACCAAGTGAAAGAATTAATGAAATGGACAAAATCCCGTTAAAAATAGAACACTGCCCAGGTACACCTTCTGTGCGATCGCACATGCCAAGTTCAGGAGCCTCCAAGCACACCCTGTGCGATAGCACAGTGAACCCTGCGGTCGCACAAGCCTTTACCTGCACCCTCATTTTTCTTCTGTGCGCTTGCACCCCTCCTTGTGCGATCGCACAAGCCAAAATTTCCAGCCTCAAATTCTTCTCCGCGATCGCAATACTAAGGCCACGATGGCACTGAACCCCCAAAACACCAGAAAAACAGCAGCAACCAAACACTTGAAAATAACCCGGAACCACCCCGAAACACACCGGAGGCTCTCGGGACCCCGTCTAATCACACGAATCAGTCCCATAACCTCACACAGACTTGCTAAAGGCTTCAAATCACATCGAACAACGCCAAAATCACGAATCGCACTAAAATTCAACTTTATGAACTTGAAATTTCAAACTTCCACCTTCGATGCCGAAACCTGTCAAATCACGTCCGATTGACCTCAAATTTTGCACACAAGTCATATTCGACATTATGGACCTTCTACAACTTCTGGAATCACATTCCGACCCCGATATCGAAATTTCCACTTCCGGTCGGATTTCTCTAAAACCTTCAAATTTCTATCTTTAGCCAAATGACTTCAAAATAACCTACGGACATCCGAATTCACTTCTGATCGCGCTCCCAACTCCAGAATCATCATACGAATCTATTCCCAGACTCGGAATCCCAAACGGACATCTATATCTCTAAAATGCGCTTCAAGCCAAAGTTAGGAAATCCCTTCAAAATTGCTGACTCCCACAATATACGCCGAAACGTTCCCGGGTTATTCAAAACCCAATCCGGACAGATGCCCAAGATTGAAATCATCATACGAACCTGCTGGAACCTTGAGATCCCGATTCCGAGGTCGTTTACTCCAAATCCCAATCTTAGCCGATTCTTCCAACTTAAGGCTTCCGAAATGAGAATTTTCCTTTCAATTTAACTCCGAATTTCCCGAATTTCAACTCCGACCATACGCACAAGTCATAATACCTGAAATGAAGCCGTTCATGACTTCCAACCGCTGAACGACACGCTAGAGCTCAAAATGATCGGTCGGGTCGTTACACCAAGTTACAACTGGATACTCGATCAAATTTTGTTTCAACTGACGTGATGCTATCGAACTCCGTTCATTAAACCTTTGGGTGAAAGCTTGAACATCCCAATCATCCGTGATCAGAGGCAACTCCATGCGCTCTATTGGAAATTGGGACACGAACTCCCTCAACATTTTATTATCCCTTTGTCTTACCTTAAAAAGATCCGGTTTCCTTGTTGCGACCTTTATGGCCCCGACGTGCACCTTTACGAATGAATCTGCTAACATGGAAAATGAATCGATGGAATTTGGTGGAAGGTTGTGATACCAAATCATTTCTCCCTTCGAAAGGGTCTCTCCGAATTTTTTCAATAGCCCAGACTTGATCTCATCATCCTCCAAATCGTTACCCTTGATGGCATATGTGTAAGAGGTAACATGCTCGTTATGATCGGTGGTCCCGTTATATTTAGGTATGTTAGGCATGTGGAACTTCTTCAGAATGAGTTTCGGCGCCGCACTTGGAGGAAACAATTTTTGCACAAACTTCTTCGAATCCATCCCTTTCAAGATTGGCGGTGCCCCCGGTATCTGATCAACTCGGGAGTTGTATGTCTCCACTTTTTTATCATTGTCTTCGATTTTATTCTCTCCTGATCCAATTCTTTTAGTGAGCTCCTCGAGCATTTTCATTATCGTAGGATCAGTCCCCAATGTGTTACCATTCGACCTTTTCGGCACAGGCTCGGTGCGATGAGTAATTTTCGGCTCGACCCTATTAGGAGCTCTATGTTGATTTTGTAACTGAGTAATAGCAGCTTGCTGAGCCTGAAGCATCTCGAATATCACATGGAGACTGACTCCTTCGTCTCCTCTACCTTGTGTTTCTGGACCACCAGATCGACCTTCTTTGCGTACACTCCCGTCGAGGTCTGCGCCTAGGTCTGCATTTAGAGCAATGTGCAAACTGACATTGACTGGTTTGACAGCCGATGCTCCTCCGAGATTAGCTTGCGGCACCTTGATTCCTGGAGCAATCACATTTTCGTTGTCCCCGTCGAATCCGAGGTCATTTTCACCGTGTATGGATGCGTTTTGTGAGTTTGACATGTTTTAACCTGAAAGCAAAAATTCGTGACAAGAACAAGCGTAAAATAATGTGTTTTACCAGAATTAGTACTGAACAATCATTATTATCCTTAGCCCCACGGTGGGCGCCAAACTGTTCACCCTAAATTCGAGTAATAATTAAACTTATGTTGCAGTTTTAAGGATATGTGATTTAATCGAATGCCAATTGATAAATAATTAATTAAATAGATAAATTGGATAATAAAATAAATCAAACCAGTGTGATAGCAATGCCTTGACCTCGATTCGGGATAGTCTCGAGATGGGGGATAATAATAACAGTAAAGAATGGAACAACAGTGATGAACAGTAAGTGAATAAAGAAAGCAATGGATGTATGTATTCTTTTCAATGAATAATGATCATTACAAATGAATGGGATCCCTTTTTATATAATAGAGGAATCCTAAATAAGGTACAATTCTAATAACGGAAATAAATCCCACAATTGGCATTAATAATCGCTTTGATTTGATCTGTTCCAGGATTTTTGCCATGATGTTCAACCGATCATTGATATTTCGCCATTCCGTTATTACGCCTTACTCGAAGTCAGTCATGTTTGGCCTCGATTGTTGCTGGCCTCGATCTGAATGAACACTTCAATCTCCAGGTTCCATGTTCTATCTTCGAGCTCGAGCCTGATCTATTACAGAACTACCCTCGAGACAATTCCCCTGCCAATGAAATCGGGTATCCCCGAATTTGACAGTGTATAAATAGATTGTCTTCCATTCTATTTTACATGTAGCTTATTATTAGAAAAGAATTCATCACAATTTAATTATTTTAGGCTAATCGTCAACATGCCCTAACCTTTTGGATATCGTGTATAGCAGGGGCATAATACATCAAGCTATATATCATTAAAGTTTGTTTTCAAAGTATTTGATTTTTGGAAAGGTTCTTCAAAAAGTTTTCTGAACTAAATGGTCCCAAAAATGACACTTGGGCACAAAGAACACTGACATATGTTCAAGAATTTCTGCTTTTAATAGTTCATGCCTCTTTGGAGCAAAAATAAGTAGTAAGCTACAGTAAAAAAAAAAAATCGCAAGCTAAAAGTCCGTTTCTCTATTTGTTAGACTGTTCTATACAAGAGAAAACAATTTCTGGCCAAACAATGAAGGCTTGATTAGAGTGGCTCAAGGTCACATACCGATGGAGTCCCTCTTCAACAAGCATTACATCAAAAAGGGATTTGTTTCAATCTTCTTTTGGAGGAGAGCATGGATGATCTTGTGGGGTCCATCTCATATTTTTTTTTTTTTGGGGAATACCATCTCATAAATTTCTATGTGAAAGGAAGAGTTTTTCCTTTGGCGGGATTACACCGTCCAAAATTCAAGTTTGTCAAATATAGATTTGTTTGGCAAGGAAAAATAATAGAGGACAACAAATTTGTTTACTATTATTGATATCATCGATGACTTTCTTGAGAGGTTCTTTGCCTCTATAAATAGGAAAGCTCTCCCTCAGTTATAAGACACATCAAACAGAGAGTACGAAAGCAATTCACAGAGTAAGAAAGAAAATTATTCGGTGAGGAAAATTGAGAGTTTAAGCAATATTGTAGTAAGGTGGAAAAATGAAAAAAAAGTTATTTCTTTTGAGTACGCAATGATCGTGTAGTATTTTACTCGGCACTATAAATTATAAAATTCTTTCTATAGTAAAATAAATTGCTCCTATCTGACTGTGCTTTTTATCTTGTTTAGAAGGGTTTTCACTATTAAAAATCCGACAAAAAACGATTAATAATTTGCGATCAAAATTGGTCTATCAAGAAAAACGACCAAAGTTGGTCGCTAAAATGGATAAAATTATTAAAAAATAATTATAAATAAATTAGCGACCAAAAGTTGGACGCTCTTTGGTCGATAATGTGGTCAAAATGTTGACCGGACTGGTCAGACTTGCTTGGTCAAAAAAATATTAAAACTAGCGACCAACATTGGTCGCTATAGTGGGACCCAGTTATAAATTAATAATTATATTATTATTTTAAAAAATTATAAAATTTAAATAAATAAAATTTAAAATTAGCGACCAAAGTTGGTCGCTTATGACATAGAGACCAACATTGGTCGCTAAACTTGGAACCCAGATATAAAATTTTAATAATAATATTATTATATAAAAAATTTATAAAATATAAATAAATATAATTTAACATTAGCGACCAAAGTTGGTCGCTTATGGAATAGAGACCAACTTTGGTCGCTAATCTTGGACCCAGATATAAAATTTTAACAATAATATTATTATTTAAAAAAAGTATAAAATATAAATAAATAAAATTTAACATTAACGACCAGCTTTGGTCGCTAATTTTAATTTCTGGATAATTAGCGACCAAAGTTGGTCTCTTTTCAGGTCAACATTGTTCAAAATTAAAAATCACTTTTATATTTACTATCTAAATAATATAAATGTAATTCGTTAACACCCTTGTAATACAAGTGATGAATACACTAAAATATACTCTGACAAGTGATGCCGTGCCATTATTTACATGTCTGGTATTTATACTTTTTTCGTTACCTATTGTGTTAAATTGCCTCCCTTGTTTACTTCTATATGTCAATTGAACTGCTTCATTTCACTTGTTTCCCCTTTACTGTTCCCCTATCCTTTACTTGTCTGTTTATCTCTGCCTTGTATTATCCCTGTTACCTGCGGTAGAATAGGACAAGTTATCACTATTGTCAAGTCTAGCCTCGTCAGTACATGGGGTCGGTTGTACTGATACTATACTGCACTTCTCAATGTTGTGCAGATCCCGCTTTCGGAACCAGTGGACCGCTTTGAGGGAGTCACCTTCAGTCCACACCGAGTTTCAAGGTATACCGCTGGCGTTCGTGGACCTTGAAGTCTCTCCTGTTCATTAGTTCTCCTATTGTGTTATTTCTTTTGTAGCTCCAAAGACAATTGTGTATTTCTTTTCAGACTCTGTATTTAGTACTCTGTTTAGATAGCTCGTGAGTTGTGACACCCCGGTGTTGGGTATGCGACGTTATGTATTTTATTATTTCACTTTTCATTTCGAATTTTCATTACACTTCCGATGTTAAGGATTTTAAGGTGCTTGTTATTCTGTTCAGTTTGGAAAGGTTTTGACTCTATTACTATTAACTTGGGTTGAAATTGTTAGGATTACTTGTGCACGTTGGCTTGTCTAGCGGTTTCAACGTTAGACGCATTCACGGCCTGAAGGGTGGAATTTCGGGTCGTGACACACGCAGAAACACTTCACTGTAATACTTTAACGTATATATAACTTATTATAGTATATGTTATAAGTGTGTGTATGTATATAACATTCATTCATCACTAGGTTGTATAAGTTGATGAATCAATTGTACAACGAAGCGTATTATACATATATATATATATATAGACACACACACACAGACACTTCACTGTAATACTATAATGTATATATATCTTATTATAGTATATGTTTTAAGTGTGTGTATGTATATAACGTTCATTCATCACTAGGTTATAAGTTGATGAATCAATTGTACAACGAAGCGTATTATACATATATATATATATATAGACACACACACACAGACACTTCACTGTAATACTATAATGTATATATATCTTATTATAGTATATGTTTTAAGTGTGTGTATGTATATAACGTTCATTCATCACTAGGTTATAAGTTGATGAATCAATTGTACAACGAAGCGTATTATACATATATATATATATATAGACACACACACACAGACACTTCACTGTAATACTATAATGTATATATATCTTATTATAGTATATGTTTTAAGTGTGTGTATGTATATAACGTTCATTCATCACTAGGTTATAAGTTGATGAATCAATTGTACAACGAAGCGTATTATACATATA
>ML275634.1:5433-22255 GCA_005239495.1 Nicotiana undulata
TTTTTATACAAAAGTGTTCTTCGTCCTCTCACGAGTTCGTACATATAAAGAACACCAAAATCGGAGTTCGTTTGACCCCTCAAATTGACCCTTGAAGGTCTCATAATCTCAAGCCCTAAAACCCAATTTTTCTACTGATTTTTCATGAATTTACACTGGTTTTATGCTCTATAATCACCCATAATTGAGTTTTAATGACTAGAACACTTACCTCCATGAAGAACAAGAATTTTCCTCTTCAAAATCGCCCCCAAGAGCTCTTTTCCGTACAACAATTGTGAAAAAGAGGGTTTAAGTCGCGGAGGAAATATTTAAATACTGCCAAGTGATTAATGAACTGCGATCGCGAAGAACAAACCTCACCAGCCCTCATTTTACTCATTGCGATCGCGGCATAAGCCACGCGATCGCGACTCAATAAGTCCTTAACTCACGCGATCGCACTGTTCCGTTTACCAAACGTACGCGATCGCACTGTTCCGTTTACCAAACGTACGCGATCGCACTCCAATACACGCGATCGCGATGCACAAACTCGCCTGGCCCTCAGAGTACTCTACGCGATCGCGACCTTAGTCCCGGGATCGCGGTACCTACGCTGCTCAACCTCTGCGATTGCGGACGCCTTTATGCGATCGCAGAGAATAAAAATGCTGCCCCTCACAATTGAACTACGCGATCGCGACTCTCCATACGCGATCGCAGAGAAGAAAACCCTGCTGCACAAAAACCAGAAAACCAGCAATTGTTCTAAGTCCAAATGAGTCCGTTAATCACCCGAAATCAATCCCGAGCCCCTCGGAACCCCAACCAGACTTACCAACACATCCCATAACATCATTCAAACTTAGTTGCACTCTCAAAACACCAAAACTAACATCAAAACACCTAATTCACATCGAATTCAAGCCTAAGAACTTTGATATTTCTAAAATCCACCAATGATGCCGAAACTATCCAAATCAACTCCGATTGATCTAAAATTTTGCAGACAAGTCCAAAATGACATTACGAACCTGTTCCGACCCCGATAGCCTATTTTCCACTGCCGACCAGAAATCACCCAAAAACTAACTTCACCAATTCAAGCCTAATTCTACACCGGACATCACAAAATTATTCTGAACACACTTCTAAGTGCCAAATCACCTAACGAAGCTATTAAAACCATAAAATTCGCATTTTAACGTCGTTTCCCAATAAGTCAACTCTCAGTTGACTTTTCCAACTTTAAGGCTATTTTTAAATACTAAGTGACCAATTTCTCATTATAACCATTCCGATTTCAAGCCTACCAACTCTAACACATCAATAACAGTATTTATAATACAAACTCTACGGAACGACCGACCGGGTCGTTACATTCTCCCCCACTTAAACACACGTTCGTCCTTGAACGTTTCTAAAGTTGTTCCACACACCACCAAATTGATGTGTAACCTACCATGCACATATTCAGAGGTGATCCCACGTCACTCTACCCCATATAGGCCTAATAGCACAACATAACTGAAATTTCATTATCAAATCCTGACCCATAAACCTTAAAACCGAGTTTCCACTTCCGAAATAATTTACAAGTTCCAATCCTCACAACTATAAACTGAATAAGTCTGAGCACACTGTACAAGTCATATCCGTAAACCAAGAATTACCATGATCCACTGCATGATTCAAGCACTCGTGGAGATAACTCCTACTCACAATAGTTGCTTATAACAACCCAATACCGGTCAATAACTTCTTATCAAGCAAAGCCTCGTTCTAACACTTTCATATACTACCAATGATGAAAGGAACACGCAGGAACTAGTAACCATTCGTCTGGTCATCGTCAATACCACTATACCATCCAGAGTCATAACTTGTGCAACTCGTGCACTCAATGACAACATCCAAAGAGCACAATTCATAAAATAGAGAGGACTATCCTGTCACTAACACTTACCACACTACATCATGCTAAAAGCCTGGTACACATCATGAAACCATATCACACAAGCCCGACACCAAGAATCACCCTTCTACTTAACTCTGCTACAAAGCGTGATCCCATCCAACCGCTGGATCACATGAAATACTCCAAGCCACCCTGCTCAAAAATCCATAACCATGTGAAATCAACATCAATTACTCAAAGTGCATTTCTATAACCACGGGAAAATCGGACGATACCATGCCACCCGAACCAACAATAACATAACCAACACGTCTCAATCCTGCAGCACCCAATTACTTACCTTAGTCAAATCTAGTTAATAAGCCCCGATAGAACTACACCCCATACACATATATAACCAACGATCACAACTCCTCGAAACATCGAAAGGTAACTCATAGATCACTCCAAAACAGGAATAAGCTCAATGACAATCGAATGGTACATCCCTCAACAATAGCATTTCAGAGTCAACAATTCTGACTCGGTGCAGAACACACACCCATACTGGCCTACCAATAACTCTAAGTACTATTTCTCTCCGAAAGTTCATAATGGCTGAGTCATGGCATATATTATCACCTGACTAGGTTTGCTCGCATCCCCATAGTTTACAACCACAAAATAATCCGTTTATTAGACTCTTAGTCTCAAAGTCCCTGGAGGGCACAAAGTTACCATATCTGATCCCAACTCCACCACTCGAATATATAACATGTCTCCAATACTCAATCATTCCACGGGGGATACCCCCATAATTACTTGTGACACCAGCAACCTTGATATCAGCAGTCGATCCAACAAGAGAGAGACGTAGCACCAATGAAGCACCTTTAACTCAAAAACATTACCCCTTCTGAACGTGTGCCCTCATTGTATTGGTAAAAAATATAGCCTCATACGTGTACAAATTTTGGATGACTCAACCAACCAGGTGGACTAAATAAAACATCACACGTGGACACGGGATAAAAAGGTACTGTCAATACAAGGACGCGAAAAGATCATCAAAGAAGAAGAGACACGGACATAACGAATCCGGACGCAATAATAGGCCGATTCGAAGATCAGCAATCAATGTCTTGTACGTTATGTAACTCCTAAAATAACACTTACTATTCATCATTGTAATGCCTCATAAATGTAATAATTAAGCATTAAATAGGCTATCATGACAAAAATACAAATGTTGTACTAGGAGAAGATCCCTATAAAAGGGATAGAAAATGTAACAAACTGGACCATCTGATTTCTGGGATATTAAGCTATTTTATTCTTTGTATATTGCTCTCAAAATTATTGCTACTTTATTCTTTATTTTACTAATTCAATTATCAGTAACCCGAGTTTATCCTAAATTAAGCTTTAGTCAAATGATCTTTTTTTTTGGTTAAACAAATTGAATCCGTTACCGGGAATCTGATAATCATCATTTTCGCTACCAATTGATATCCTTAAAATCATGTCGAATCTCAACAACAACAACGTCAGCAATAATGACGATACACAACCAGCAAAGAAGTGAAACCCCAGCTTTAACTCCTCCTCGAGGAACTCCACGAGCTTTGAGAGAACCATCTCCTGGAAGAGCTGACAATCGTAACAATAATGAACAACCAGTGGAATCAGATCAAATAAGGCAAATGATTGTTGAATACGTGGGACAAGCTTTGCGAGAATTTGCAAGAGGATTGCCACAAGTATCTCCAGTACCACCGACACTGCCTCTAAATAATACAATTCTAGTGGAAGATTCGCAACTTGGGTTAACAAATACAGCCAGGGATGAAACTCTCAATACATTTCCTGAAACACGACCAGGTACGACTAGTAATTCATAATTACAAAATTTATTATTAACCATGCAGAAGCAGATGAAAGAACAAAACGATCTCATCGAGCAAATCCCTGGTGTTCCACCTATTATCAAAGGAATTGACGTCGATAGGTACTCTCAACAACCTTGGAAGCCAAGTGCAACCCCATTACTTATACCCAAGAAGTTTAGAATGCCTGATGTCCCCAAATACGATGGAACAACCGACCCACGTGATCACATGACTGCTTTCACTACTGGAGTAAAAGGCAATGATTTAACAAAAGAAGAAATAGAATCAGTCTTTGTCAAAAAATTCGGAGAAACACTCACGAAATGAGCCTTAACCTGGTATTCTCTTCTCCCTGAAAATCTATAAATTCTTTTGCTGAACTTGCAGATTCGTTTATAAAAAGCACATTCTGGTGCACAAAAAGTTGAAAAACTAATGGAAGATATATTCAAGATAAAGAAAGGAGACAAGGAATTGCTCTGTGAGTTTGTAGACAAGTTTCAAAGGGAAGGAATGCAACTACCAAGGGTGTCTGACAACTGGGCAGCCATGGCATTCACAAGCAACATGAACGAGAAAAGTTCAGAAGCCACGAGACGACTCAAAGAGAGTCTAAGAAAATTACCAGCCATAAAATGGAATGATGTATACAACATGTACAATACTGAATTAAGGATTGAAGAGGATATAATCACACGATCAAAGGATGAAGAATATCACAGAACAAGGCGCCTAGAATCAGAGAAAAAGTCAGGTAAAAACAGGTATGATCCTTGCTTAGGACCCTCGAGACGTGACTTACGTCCCAGGTTCGAAAATACAAACCTTTAGGAAGAGATACAAACTCATCCTCATCTAGGTCCAGGAGATATCGAGATGAACAATTCCGGGATATTACCCGAATTGGACACCATAACTTTAATGTAAGTAGCACTGAGCTCGTCTCAATACTAAGAATTATGGAGACAAAGTTAAATGGCCGAAAGAAATGCGTTCTAATCCTAACAGGAGGAACCTCAGTCAATGGTGTGAATTCCACAATGATCACGGCCATAGAACAACGGATTGTAGATATTTACAAGGCGAAGTAGAACATCTATTAAAATAGGGCTATTTAACAGACTTGTTTAGTGATAAAGGTAAACATGCATATATGAAGAACATGCAGGAGCCACCGAAACCACCCTCCCCAAAACGGACTGTTAATGTCATACATGGAGGAGAATAAGTAAACGGGATAATCTGCCAGCTAACCTCGAAAGTCACGAACACCTACGGAAAGCGGGTTCGAGAAGAAATAAGGGAAGAACAAATATCTTTTAACGACGCAGACTTTGGTGGATTAATACTTCCACACAATGACGCGCTGGTAATATCCTTACTCATTCATGACACTAACGTTAAAAGGGTGTTGATTGATCCAGGCAGTTCAGTCAATATTATTTTGATGAAAGTCATGGAAGAAATGCTAGTAGAAAACAAAATGATTCCAAAGGTTCGAGCCATATCTGGGTTCGACAATTCAACAGTGATAACTAAAGGTGAGATCTAACTCAATACTTACGCTGAAGGAGTCATCAAAAATGCAAAATTCCAAGTCATTAATACAGGAATGGCTTACAACGTCATCCTGGGAAGACCATGGATTCATTACATGAAAGCGGTCCCATCTACTTTACATCAAGTAATAAAATTCCCTTCCAAATGGGGAATAAGGAAAATCAGGGGTGATCAGCAAACCTCGAGGAATATTAATTCAATAACTCTTAACAATAAAAGAGACGCGGAAGAAACAACGAATTGTCAAACAGAGGCTCATCAACCAACAGAATGATCCAGAACATGCGGACATAGACTCCAGCCCAGATTTCATTCATGAATCAGAAGAAGAAGATCATATCAAAACAACTGCTAAAGAACTCGAGGTTGTTCCCATCTCAGAACAAAAGACCGAAAGGAAACTCTACATTGGTGTAAAATTGTTAGAAAGATTAACTCCAGAACAAAAAGGTACGTTTGTCAATTATTTAAAGGCTAATGAGGATTGTTTCGTATAGTCCCATTCGGATATGACAGGCATCCCACCAGAAATGATGACTCACAAGTTAAACGAAGATCCATCGTTCGTACCTGTTAAACAAAAGAAACGAAAACAAAGATCTTTCAAGAATCAAGTGATCGATGAAGAAATTCAAAAACTTTTAAATATATGGTCGATACGAGAGGTAAAGTATCCTGATTGGCTAGCTAACACGGTAGTAGTACCAAAAAGAACGGAAAATGGCGGGTATGTGTCGATTATACTGATTTAAATAAAGCATGTCCTAAAGATTCATTTCCCTTGCCACATATAGATCAAATGATCGATGCAACCGCGGGTCATGAATTGTTAAGCTTTTTAGATGCATATTCTGGTTATAACCAAATCAAAATGGACCCCTTGGATGAAGAAAAGACTTCCTTCATTACTAACCGGGGGACCTATTGTTATAATGTTATGCCCTTTGGGTTAAAAAATGCAGGTGCCACTTATCAAAGATTAGTGACAAAAATGTTCCAAGAACATTTGGGTAAAACAATGGAGGTTTACATCGATGATATGCTTGTAAAGTCAATACAAGCAGTAGATCATCTACAACATCTCTCTATCACTTTTGATATTTTACGCAGGTACAATATGAAACTCAACCCAGAAAAATGTGCCTTCGGAGTACAATCTGGTAAGTTTTTGGGATTCCTTGTGTCTAACAGAGGAATAGAGGTAAATCCAGCACAGATAAAAGCTATAGAAGAAATACCTGAAATCTTGAGAAAGAAAAAAGAAGTCCACAGATTGACAAGAAGAATAGCAGCTCTAGGGAGATTTATTTCTAAATCTTCCGAAAAAAGCTTTAAATTCTTTGCAGTTCTTAAAAAGCAAAATCAGTTCGAATGGACTGAAGAATGTCAACAGGCTTTAAAAGACTTGAAGGTCTACTTGTCAAAACCACCATTGCTATCAAAGCCAAAAGAAGGAGAAAGATTATACATCTACCTGGCTGTCTCAGAAATTGCCGTAAGTGCAGTACTGGTAAGAGAAGAAAGAGGTAAACAATCTCCCATTTATTATGTAAGCAAAACTTTACTAGATGCAGAGACTAGATATCCACATCTAGAAAAATTAGCTTTAGCATTAATAATGGCATCAAGAAAATTGCGTCCTTATTTTCAATGTCATCAAATTACTGTCGTAACTTCATATCCTTTAAGGAATATTTTGCATAAACAAGAACTGTCAGGAAGATTAGCCAAATGGGCCATAGAATTAAGTGAACATGATATAACATATCAACCTAGAACTGCAATTAAGTCACAAATATTGGCCGACTTTGTAGCTGACTTTAGCAGTAATATTACTCCCGAAGTAGAAAAGGAGTTACAACTTTTCAATGGGATAAACCCAGGTCAGTGGACCCTATTTACGGATGGCTCGTCTGATATAAAAGGAGCAGGATTAGGTATTGTCCTAATATCACCCACGGGTGAAAAAATACGACAAGTAATCAAATGTTATCGAATAACTAACAATGAAGTAGAGTACGAGGCTGTTATTGCAGGTTTAGAATTGGCACGAGAGTTGTCAATCGAACAAATCAAAATCAACAGTGATTCCCAACTGGTGGTAAATCAAATACAGGGGACTTACATCGCTCGAGAAACTCGAATGCAATAGTACTTAGAAAAGGCACGAGAACTTATGAGACAGTTCAAAATGTGGGAAATAACACAAATACCTAGAGAGGAAAATGTTGAAGCAGATGCATTGGCCAACCTTGCAGCAGTTACAGACGTAACCGATAAAGACAACATCATAGTCGTACACCTCTTCCATTCGACAGTCGATCACAGCAAGAATGAGTTATCTTTCAATATCTAACTTGGGATTGGAGAAACGAAATTCTTAACTTTTTGCAGAATGGTACCGTACCTGAAGATAAAAAAGCATCTCAAGCGCTTTGTCACGAAGCAGCAAGATACTGTTTAGTTCACAACACCTTGTATCGCAAAATGTTTGGAGGACCCCTAGCTAAGTGCCTCGGACCTAACCAGACAGAATTTGTGATAAAAGAAGTCCAGGAGGGCCACTGTGGAAATCACGCAGGTGCAAGATCTTTGGTAAAAACCTTAATCAGAGCAGGATATTACTGGCCCAAAATGGAAGAAGACGCGGAAAATTTCATATCAAAATGTGATAAATGTCAAAGGTTCGCTAATAAAACGCATCAGCCAGCCGAATTGTTACATTCTATTATATCACCATGGACCTTCATGAAATGGGGAATGGACATAGTAGGACCTCTTCCCCCCAGCTAAAGGCCAGGTACGGTTCCAACTTGTACTTACTGATTATTTCACAAAATGGGTAGAAGCAGAAACATTCAAACAGGTGCGGGAAAAGGGGGTTAAGAATTTCTTATGGAGAAATATAATATGCCAGTTTGGAATTCCAAAGTAGATCGTGTGTGACAATGGACCACAATTTATAGGCTCTCAAATCACAGAATTCTTCGATAGCTGGAAAATCAAACGGATCACATCAACACCATATCATCCCGTAGCTAATGGACAAGCAGAATCCACGAACAAAATCATCATCAATAATATAAAAAACGGTTAGACATATCCAAAGGAAAT
This sequence comes from Nicotiana undulata, assembly GCA_005239495.1. Classification (NCBI taxonomy): domain Eukaryota; kingdom Viridiplantae; phylum Streptophyta; class Magnoliopsida; order Solanales; family Solanaceae; genus Nicotiana; species Nicotiana undulata. Next base: position 13,876 of record ML275634.1, read on the forward strand.
TGGCCCGACGAATTACCAGTGGTACTATGGGCATACAGGACTACATCAAAAACAGTTTCGGGAGAAAGTCCTTTCGCACTTGTTTATGGCTCTGAAGCATTAATATCCGTGGAAATTGGCGAACCAAGTCTTAGAGTAACGACAGCTACGGAACAAACGAATGATGTTGAACTCCAAACCAATCTAGACCTGCTCGAGTTCCGAAGAGATGCGGCCTTAATACGGATGGCAGCTCAAAAGAAAATCATAGAACGATACTACAACCGCAAAGCTCACCTCAAGTATTTCAAAATTGGGGACTTTGTACTTAAAAAGGTCTTCCAGTCAACAAAGGAAGCAGGAGCTGGTAAACTAAATCCAAATTGGGAAGGTCCCTATAAGATCCGAGGCATAGCAGGCAAAGGCGCGTACGAGTTGGAAGCCATGGACGGCAGGATTTTACCAACAAGTCGGAATGCCATCCACCTGAAGAAATACTATTTCTGAGGAAAAGAAGTACCCCCGGTTAGGTACCCCATGTTAGACTTTATCTTTGAATATTTACAATTTTACTAACTTTTTTAGATGATAGGCAAAAAGCTAACCCGTCACCAGATGATGACATTAGACCTGCAAAGACGCGAGGAAATAACATAATTCCCGGTCTAGGGTTACACTTTCTGATGGATATTTTAAAGGGTTAAGCAGTCATCATCTAAAAAGCAAAAGGTATATACCTTCGAGTCCGGAATGTTTTCCTTTTTCAGGGAAAGGACCACAAGGAAAAAATAATCAAGTGCTCAAGATCTCATTCTTCAACGCTCAAACACTTGGGGGACTATATAACATGGAAGGCCAAAAAGAAGCAAAGACTACCAGAAGTCAGAATGCTCGAGCCTAAAAAACCATTCACCCAACAAGTCAAGTGACACGAGCAAAAGAAATGAAGACTCCGGCACAAGAATTACGAAAGCCTACTCTAAAAACCCTCGAACTATGTTCAGGTTAGAAGGCAAAATATTAGCTACGAAGAAGGAAATGTATATCTCTTATACAAAAACTGTTACATCTAAAACAATTAGGGATAAAAGATCATCATCATTGTACTTAGCCAAAATTGTTGTAATCAAAACAGTCACGAAATCTTTGTACTCAAATAGAAAACTGTTATTCAAGTAAAAACAGTTACGGATGAAAGATCAAAACCCTTGTATATATTTTCAAAACTGTTACATCTTAAAACAGTTACGGATTACAATACATTTCTCTCGTACTTACAACTGTTGCAAATAAAACAGTCATGGAAAAAAAACTAATACTTACGAAAACTATTACTAATGAAAAACAATTATTTCCTTGTATTAACTAAAAAAAACGGTTATCTACTAAAAACAGTTATGAAATACAAGTGATTATTAAATCTGTTAAAACAAAACAGTTGCAACATGAGTTCTAGACGACAAACGTAACACATGTAAAATATTGTGAAAGTTTAAGCAAAAACCTCTCACAAAAACATTCTTAAAACATGTGGAAAATTCCTATTAGTCTTTTGCATTTTCAATGAAGTTGAGACGTCTTCTTCATTAAAACATTAATTAAAAGGGCCATAATTCACAAACAAAGTCTTTAATATACAAATGCTAAAGCTTATACTACACCCAATCATAAACGGGTTCAAAGTAAAGCACGCATCTTTATAAGCCAAGAGGTACGAAAGAAAACCTCAGCAAAAGCGATAGACTTGAGTAAAGAGTAAGGCTCAAAATTCACAAAAGTCTCAAAAGAAAGCATTGTATTAATATAAAAGCGGCTAAGTAAAAGAACTAAGTACTAAACTAAGTACTTAGCCGCATAAAATGTACATTTTTTAAATGCCCCTAAGTTGTCAGTTGGGGACTTTAGAAATTTCAAACTTACTCTCGATGGAGCTGGGAGTAATTACACCAATCCAATAAAAAAAAGGGGGATGACTAAAAAGTCTTCATTCTTGAGGAGAAGGAGGGGAGCTAGTTTCTTCTTCTGGAGGATTGTCCGCTGCTTCATCAGCTGGAGAGAGATCAAGACCTTGCTGAGTCTTATCTATGGCTTCTTTAGACTTTGCAATCTCAACATCAAGATCGAAGCCTACTTGACTCATCTCCATCAGTGTGTCATGGCGAGCATTCATACATGCCCAACTCACTTCAACAGTTGTTAACTCTTCAAGTTCATTATAGTCTCTCGACCATACCTGAAGTTCAGTCTTCAAGTTGTCATTTTCAGCTTCAGCAGCTTCAAGGGAAACCTTCAAAGGTGCAACTGACTCCTCCAGATTTTGAACCTTCGTCAAGGCTCCACGGAGATCTTCTTGGGCTTGGGAAAGATTACGTACTAGTTCTCCAGAATACTCTTCTTTTTGCCCCAACAAATCCTTCAAGAACCGGATCTCTTCCGTGGCTTTTGACAGCTGCTCATCAAACGAAGATTCAAGAGCATCTTTATTTTTATTAGCTTGACTGGAAGAAGCCTTCTCCACCGCTAACTCTCCTTTGACAATCTTCAACTACTCCTTTAAGGTATCTCTCTCATCTTCCAAAGCTTCCATCTCTATTTGAAGGCTTTCATATTGTGCTTTAAAATCATCTAGCCCACGCAACACTTGCATCTTTCTCATAATTTGAGATTCTCTTCATAAGCTCCAGACTAATAAGGTGCGTCTGCAAAAACAGTAAAACAATTAAAAGTGTTAAACTGTTAATTAAAACAATATATGTGCCAAAGATCTTTTAAAAAGTATATACCTTTAAGTAATTGTGCACCACCTCATTAGCCCAAGTAAGAGATGCATGACTATCAAGTTTGGCTCTTTCTTCAGGGCCAATTAAGGGCTTGAGCCACATTTCTGGCTCACCGGTACTAATCTTCTTAAAGAGGCTACCACCAGCTGGAACCTCAATCATGACCCTTTTCATCTCCCTACTGGAAGACCCTTCTTCTATAATAGAAGGCATGGAAGCAGGGACTGAAGGGGCAGCAGAAGAGACAGAAGGTCCGGGAGCCAAAAGAGTCGCGGGCGCTTCAATAGAGATGAAAAAAAGGGAAACTGAAGAGATAATAGGAATTGAAGGAGAAACAACAGCAGTAACCAGGGGAGCAGAAATAACAGCAAAGTGCGGATAGATGGTAGCCAAATGAACATCATCAGGGTCCATTTCAAACCCTTCATGAAATAGATGCTCAGTGGGATCTCGAGATGGAGACTGAGATTGATCACGAGAAGAAGAAGGCCTGGTGGCCAACACGGAAGAAAGAGGCGCGGGAGTAGACTCGTCGTCCGAAATTACCCGCCTTCTTCTCACCCGGTGCACTAAAGCACCCTCTTATTCACCCTCATATTCCCCTCTAGAGCGGGAATCTTGGGCTTTCCTTTTCGAAGCACTGGTCAAAATACTCTGGGCATGAGACAAGGACATCCTCGGAAGTGATAAAGATTCCCCACGGGTAGAAAACCCTATCATAAAAAGGGAAAGAGTTAATATTAAAAAAAACTCAAGCAAGGAAAGGAGTAAGAAAAACTCGACTTACCATGGGTCTTGAAAATCCACTTATACTTTGCCGAAAAGTACTTCCAGGATCTTTCCTCGGCAGGAGCAACAGTCAACATTCTTTCTACCCAACTACGAATGTCGGAGACATTCTCGACAACATTCATAGTTGCTGTAAATAAGAAGAAAACTAATATGGTGTTAGAAACACGAAATAAATTTTATGAAAATAAAACAAGTGCGAATCAAAGTACTTACGTGCACGATTCCACTTCTCAGGGAAGAGAAGATTACTTTCACCCACTAAAACAACAGTGGGAACAACCACGTATCTAAGGTACCAATCTCTGTCTTTGTCATCGCCGGGGGTTACTAAAACCCTCTTACTCCGGGCAACCAGAGTAAAAACCCCTTGACGGAATAAAGCAGGAGAAAATAAATGCATCAGATGATGAAATGTAAAAGGGACAGAAACCCTTGAGGCTAGAACTCTCAGACAGGCAACAACATGCCATACTAAAGGACCAATTTGTCCTAAGCAAATATTAAAAAAACGACAAAATTATATGATCACAGGGTCAACAGGAGGCTGAAATCCTAATGTGAAAGGGTAAGTATAGACGTAAGAAAAAACCGTCTTGAAAGATGTAATCCTTTGAGTACTGCTTGGCACAAGAATGGGAACATTAGACTCCCAAGAACACTCCCTACGAACAACGGGAATGTGACCTACAGTAATGATGGTGGCATATTTCTCAATACTATCTAAAGAATGAGCCTGTTCGTCAATAGGAGAATTTACTTCTGGAAAGCCTATCTCCGAAGGAATGATTTCATCAACTCTGGGTTCATGAAAATCATCTGTGTTCCTAGAAAAAGAATGAGAAGATCTACCTCTCGGAGAAAACAACGACCTAGCAGAGGAAGGAGAAGAAGAACCTCTAGTAGAGGTACGTCTTAGGTTCCTTAATCGGCCACCTCTTCGACTCCTAGACGGAGCATAAGAAGAAGCCAAAGCTTCAACATCAATAACCTTTTCAGGTTGACCTGAGGAAGACATATTTATAAAATCAAGGAAGAAATTCTTTCACAAAGAAAAGATTAAGTTATGGAAGTTTTTCGTGCTAAGGAAGAAAAGAAGACGACTATTTATACCTAATGGCGACCATCGAAACTTGTAAAGGTAATGATGGAAATTCATAATTAAAGGTGTCACTTCGGGACTGATGCAGCCGCAAAAAGCCTTAAAAGGCGCCGGGTCGTTTCAGAACCAATTAGAAATGAACACGTGGAAGAAGCATTAAATGGAAGTGATGTACGACGCATGCGCCCATAAAAGAATACAAGGTTTCGAGGAAACGAGGCGGCAAAATATTCCCGCCATAAATGAGTATCCACTTACCAAGTATTATACGCTCAATACATGGCAAGTGGGGGGACTATCTGTATTGGTAAAAAATATAGCCTCATATGTGTACAAATTTTGGATGACTCAGCCAACCACGTGGACTAAATAAAACATCACACGTGGACACAGGATAAAAATGTACGGTCAATACAAGAAATTAGCCGCGGAAAGATCATCAAAGAAGAAGAGACACGTACATAACGAATCCGGACGCAATAATAGGCCGATTCGAAGATCAACAATCAATGTCTTGTACGTTATGTAACTCCTAAAATAACAATTACTATTCATCATTGTAACGCCTCATAAATGTAATAATTAAGCATTAAATAGGCTATCATGACAGAAATACAAACGTTGTACTAGGAGAACATCCCTATAAAAGGGATAGAAAATGTAACAAACTGGACCATCTGATTTCTGGGATATTAAGCTATTTTATTCTTTGCATATTGCTCTCGAAATTATTGCTACTTTATTCTTTATTTTACTAATTCGATTATCAGTAACCCGAGTTTATCCTAAATTAAGCTTCAGTCAAAAGATCTTTTTTTTTTTGTTGGTTAAACACTCATCAAGCCACCCAATTAGTATATCATCTACCTAGTCATTTGAGACCGCCAGTGCTGACCTTCCTTCTTGAACTGAACTGTGACCTCACGTATGCCAATCTCCGCTATACACAGAATACCGCATACGCCATGCCATCTTATTATAAATATGAGAACTTCATGCTCCTTGCCTAGCCACAAACAACTACGTACCCAGCTAGCCAAGAACTTTCCATTTGATCCCATCTAGAAGCAAAATCACTATACATCACATGGTTCTCACGCCAGTAGAAATATACATCTCCAACCGTGGTAGAAACCATCAAGAACTCCCGAATCAGACTTGTACAACACCAAACCGCCAGGACTGAATCCTTCTAACTCAACCAAGCACGCATGACACCAAATCCCAAGAGAATTACTAAGAAACGCCTGAAACAACTCATTACTTCATAACACCCACAAAGCTAATCATATCCCTTATCATTTATCATGCGGATCCGACCTACGACCAAGCTGTCCTATTATTCAAGTTCCTTCTGACTTACCTTCGAATTGATATTTCTTCTTGCCATAATACCGCAATCCTCAATCCAGACTCACCGCACGAAACCCGAGCATAAAATATACAGTCTAATGCTCATAAGTCGCTGAGCACTCCCTCAAATGTCCCCCAAAAGCACCCCATTAGAAATACTTACCCTGAAGAGACTTCCTGCGAATTTAAAGTCATTACCTTCACTTTCCTGATATTGATGGATAGAATCCATGATAATGCAAATACACCACAAGCCTTGACACCTTCCCCGTAAATCTCAGTTCTAGCCCTTCTCACACCTTGAAGATCCTCGATCGCTACATATAACCTTGAATCCATCTGAACTATTCTCGAACGTCATTTACTCTACGCAATTTCAATTACACTAACCAAGTAAACAGAACGACCTGACCCCGCTTGCAATCCACATACTAGGAAAGTAATCCACACATTGAAGCAACAAGCACACTCTACACTTACCAGTACAACTCCATCATTCAATGAATTCCACCATCCGTAAGGTACATTACAACTTGTATCGAAGAAATTTCCATCACTCGAGTCATTCCCAGACTCCACCTCTGTAGGTCATAATTGATTCACCAACATACCTCGAACCGAAACCAATACAACACATAATCGTGTAATCAACCATCATTGGCGGACTCCCCCACTTGGCTCAAAGCCAAAGATCACGACAAACAATAACTTACGATGCCCACACTTTATCACTGCAACCATACTGTGATGGAATTCAACTAAATCCTTCATACACTCATATGACCCAGACCATCTAACCCTCAACTCGTATGCAATTATCGCATTCACCATTATAATGATCATGCCAACTCCCACAAGCGATCTGAACTCAAATTACAACATATATCATCTACTGGTAGAAAAGAACTTACTACAGATAAACATATGGGTCACACACCTCAGGGAAACTTGCAAGATAATACCCCTGCCTGCTTATCCTCAAAAGGATATCTCCCTATACACTTCCGAAACTCATAGCTATCACGCATCACTATACCTTCCTACACTAGAACACAACTAATGTCTGCCCTCGAGACATCACAATAAGTGGTATAAAAACCTGAATTTGATGGCAATACTAACACTGGAGCTGTGGTCAAGGAATTCTTAAGCTTCTGTAATCTCTACTCACACTCGTCTGACCACATGGATACCTTCACTGGACATCACGTGTCCCAAGAATTCTACTGAACTGAGCCAAAAATTTCACACTTGGAGAATTTTGCACAAAGTTTATCCTCCCTACATCCTTGTAATACCATCATCAAATGTTGAATATGTTATCCCTGGCTACGAGAGTACGCCAGGATGCCATCAATAAATACAATAACAAAGGAGTTATAGCACGGCTGCATGCACCGTCAATCAATTACATGAATGCTACTCGAGCATTGGTCAGCTCAAAGGACATCACAGGAACTCAGAACATAACAGGAAAACGCACTTCACTCCAAAACTAAACTACAAAAGAGGTCTTTCAATACTCATAACTCGAAGCCATATTCTAACTCAATACAGAAGTCAAATAATCAATGGTTCTTGCCACATCTCTCGCCAATTCATTTTGGTCACAATAAAACAACCTGAATACATCTAACTATCCGATCACACTCACCATGTAGTCATCTAGTCACGAAGTTCCATCAATAAGGACACAAACGAACATATAAGTCCCCCAACACATGCACTCACCCAATTGAAATCTCCACACTCAAGCCACAGACAAAATCCGGCCTCAAGTCCTTCCGACTGGCCAATTATTAACATGTTACAAATAACATCTCACCCATGGAAGTCACAAGCCTACGATGCACAACTGATACCAAGCGCTCGCTTGCGCATTCGAATACATGAAGGGAATTCAAAGAGTGAGGCTTTGGATGAACAAAATGGATTCGCACGATAAGAATTCAAGAATGTTGAATGTTTCCTAAGAGTTCTGCAGCCTCTCGAAGATAAGTACAAACGTCTCCGTACCGATCCGCAAGACTCTACTAAACCTGCTCATGACCGTTGAGTCCTATGTAACCTAGAGCTCTCATACCAACTTGTCACGACCCCAAATCCTAATAGGACGTGTTGGCGCCTATCTTGGAACTAGGCTAGCCAACCATCACATTACTATGCTTTTGTTCAATTTTAAAAGTTCACAATATAACAATAAGCATGCAACCATGGCATATACAATGAAATTAATGTCTTAGCGTTCCCATATTAGCCTACACAACCTCCCAAGAACTGGAAACAATAGTCATGAGCATCTAAGAATAAATAAATCTAACTCTGCTAAAACTATAATATATGTCTCTGAATCAAATGCTAAGACTAAATAAGGAAG